>CM040239.1:106616960-106652661 GCA_022545495.1 Chrysanthemum lavandulifolium | reverse complement strand
GAGGATATTTTTTAGTTTTTGTTTTTATTACTCAAGTTCTTATAAAAGCATGGTTCTAAAAGGTGTGTCATGACAACACAAAAGCGTAAGGCGTGACCTTCACGCTATACAATGTACTGCCATTTACCATGGCATGGTAAGAGGAATGAAAATGTGAGACAAGACGCTTAACGTGGAAGTGACGCCTTTTTTAAATTCAACTATGATGAAAAATGTTTTCTTTTTTTAAATAAAAAATTACATGTAAGGATAGTTTAATGACTTAGTTATTTATGTATAACATTTTTTATAAACTCGATATATATAAAATATAATATATAATATATGAATTTGTAATATTTTTATATATTTCGCCGCTTTAAATCGCGTCTTAAAAATGCTAAAACTTCGTCATAACTTCTATGGCGTGAGGCTTGACCATGCCATCACGTCTCGTCTTTCGCTATCTAAAACCTTGTATACAAGTAATTCATAATTGCACATGTAATAACAGTTAAAAGGTATCCATTAGACATCGATTCTGTCATTTATAGCTTAAAGCATTCGCAATACATTAATTTTTATATAACTTTTCACTATTTGAAAATTCTATTAATATGATTTGAAGCATTAGAACAAAGACTCTGTAAATGACTTTTTGAATAATAGCTTGTAAATCATCAAACAATCGATAAAAAAGGTAAAAAAAGATATAGTAAATGAATTATGCATTAATTCTTAAACAAAAAATTGATATAAAAACTATGCATTAAATACACCAACTTTTAAAAACATAATGCATTGTAGATGCTTTGACATATTACCTAATTGGATCACATAAAGATATGTAGTTATATGTTTTACCGGGCCTTTACAACACTTAGAATTCTTTGTTGTAAATTATGTGATTTTCACACAATAATGTTAGGTAGCGTCACAGCAAAACGACAAGCATTCACAAAATATAACACGTTTTCACTAAAAATAATGATGTTCTCCTTCAATTCAAACTCATAACTTACTGCAAGTAAGCAAACTTGGTGTGCGAGACCAAAACTGTACTCGGTTCTAATACGTGTGTAGAAATGTAATGGTTTCAAGTTGTAATTAGTATTTAGTAACAATTTTCTTAAAAAGTTGACATGGCTATGCAAGTAAGAGTTAGGATTAAATGGAATAAAAATTAAACGAGAACCACATCATCACATTGAGATTTAACCTATTAAAATAAACGATCTCCCTATGTAAATTCTCTTATTCAAATGTGTAGCTAACAATTCTTCTTATTCTTCTCATTTAAGTTTTCTTCTTATTAGATCATTTATCATGCAAATAATTCTTCTTATTCTGTTAAAAACAGATAAAAGTAGTTAAAGTCGGTTAAATCCAAAGAGTCACAACCCTTCATCAACATACATGTTGGTTGGTTTTTGAGAAAATATAGCGACCGCGCTCGACCCCGCGTGATTTTTTCTGCGCGTATTATATTAACCAACGAGTCAAGACTCTATAGTTCCCTAACTCGATTTGAAGCTTAATATAAAATCTATTGGTGTTTAGTAAATTGCAATTACTTAAAATAATTGATGATACTAAAATCACTAACAATTAAGTTTTCTGATTTATCAATAAACTTTTAGTTTTCTCTTTATTGCAGACGCAAGCAAAATCAAAGGAGGTAAATGGATTGCTTACTTTTTAATTGCTCAATCAAAGTGCTTTTCTTTTATATTATATAAAGATTAAAATGTCATTTTCATCCTTATGAGGTGTCGAGTGATTAGAAGTAAACTAACAACGGATATTCGCCACAAGAAAACTGTGTAACAAACAAATATTCGAATAATGACTAAAATATGCAAGTCAAATGAATGATGTTTACATCCAAGATAAATCATAGAATACAAAAACTATCTCCAATGTAGTAACAAAAACACGTTTCACCTATTGCTAGGTGAACATGGCGAGGGGATAATAGCCACGGAATACTAATTAGGCCGCGTGCATCAAAGAAAAACCTTGACGACTTCTGTGGGTAACTTCATCCTACTCCGTTTACACGTTTTGTGCATTAACTCGATGACACAAACAGTCGTTCCACGTCAAGTTTTATATAATAAGACTATAAAACATGTGTGGAAATCTGATCAGTTTTGACGCATGGCATGGTAGTAAACTGACATGATTGTTTCTTTTTTGTCAATAACATGAAAACTAAAATACTTTTAGTTTGTAACTTTTTTTATTCTTGATTACATATTGTAACGAGAAAGAATTTGAAATCTGATACATCCGTGTTCTTTTTTCGACTTGGGGAGCTGTGATTTAAGTTAGATATTAGACCAGTACGTAGAAATGGCATCTATAAGTTAACAACCGGCCGATAAAGTGGGAGAGAAACGATTGATGATGAAAATTAAGGCTGGATGAGTACGCGTTTCAAAACATCAAAGTATCCCAAGCATGTGGGAGTTAGGTTTACTATACATCTTGGTTTTGTTCTATAACTGGATCAAATTTAGAAGAGAGAAATTAAAAAACATTAATGAAAGAGGAATGACCTTTGATTTGAAAATCACGATTGAGAGTGAGAAATTGAAGGTAAACAAATTGGTTTATAAATGGCGACCAAAATACCAAAAAGGAAAACAAAGGATCACAATGTGGGCTAAGTACAAGTTTGGGGATAATAATGTGATTCACATAAAGTAGACTATCAACAATAAATAACTTATTGTCTGCTTTTGATCATCATTTCTTTAGTACATGTGAAGTGTGAACTATAAAAGTCGCAATAACGTGAATTGATTCTCTTCCTCAAGTTCTCTGACACGAAAGAGTTATTTCTAATCATCGGACTGAATTCATTACTTCAATTAATTGGCTCATCATATTTAGCAAACGACAAAAAATTATCAACTCGACACTTAATCGCTGATCGTTGTACTAACTATCATGATCGACTTTCAAATTTCGATCATTACGCCAGATTTGCACTATTCATTATCAACTCGACATTATGTCTTGAGCTTTCAATTTCGATCGTTATGTGTATTTTCAAATTCGATTATTCGTAGTATAAAATGACTATTCACAGAAACACCATTTTACCCTTTGAAAAATTAAAAATTAACAGAAACTACCACAAAATACACACAATAATCGATTTTGAAAGCTCAAGACACACAATAAGAAAATAAATAATGGCCACACACAATCATAAAGCACAAGCTCGATCATTTTTCATTATTCACTCTACTTTGTTGTCATAAGTTTCTAGTATCCTACCCTCCGCTTAAAAAGGGCAGAATCGCATAAAAGACACCCATCTTACGTCCAATTTCAATTAAAGCGATTATTCTTTTTTTTTTTCTCAATTTAAGGTGACCGACTTTTTTTACCGACGAAGTTTTTTCTAACTTCCGTTAACTATTTCGTTAGTATATTACATGTTTGGTCCTCGAGTTTGTATAGGATTTCAAGTTAGGTCTACTTTCGTCCGCTTACATATCTTTGCACACGTTTCATCCGTTTTATCGCCGTCCGTCAGCAGACGCCGTCGTTTTTGACGTTTCGATCAGCAGACGCTCGTCCGTTTTTGCGCTTCGTTTTACATCGCCGTCCGGTTTTGCGCGTTTGATCAGCAGCGTTCGTCCGCTTTACACGGTTCCGTCCGTTTACAAGTTTTGTCGGTTTTGCATGCCGTCTGGTTTTACATGTTTCATCTGCATCGTTTCGTCAATTTTACACGTTTTGCACGTAAAACATACGAAACCGAGCAAAAAGTGTAAAATGGACGAAAACGTAAAACGGAAGAAAACGCAAAACAAATCGAAACGCAAAACGGACGCAAACGTGCAAAATTGGAAGAAACATGCAAAACAGACGGTTAAACGAAAATGCATAAAACGATAAAACATACAGAACGCAAAAACAGACTAAACGTAAAACAAACGAAACATGTAAAACGGACGAAAACGTAAAAATGATTTAAAACATGTAAAACGGACGAAAACGCAAAAACGGACGAAAACGTAAAATACACATAAACGTAAAACGACGAAAACGCAAAACAAACCAAACGCAAAACGTAAAACAAGAAAACGTGCAAAACGGACGAAAACGTAAAACGGAGGAAAACGTGCAAAACGGAATAAAACGTAAAAAGATTTTAAACGTGTAAAACAGACGAAACGTAAAACATACGAAACGCAAAAACATACGGAACGCTAAAACGGACGAAAACGTAAAACGGACGAAAACGCAAAACGAACGAAAACGTAAAACGGACGAAAACGTATAAAAGACTAAAACGTATGCAAGCAGATATAAAACGGACGAAAATAGACCAAACTTGAAATGCCTATACAAACTCAAGGACCAAACATGTAATATACTAACGAAATAGTTAACGGAAGTTAGAAAACCCAAATCGGCCCAAAAAAAGTCTCACCTTAAGAAAAAAAAAAAAAGAATAAGACTTTAATTAAAATTGGACGTAAGATAAGACCTTTTACGCGATTCTTGCCTTTAAAAACCTAAGGTGGTAATATATTTATTTTAGAAGAATGCTTATTTACGCCACAATTCACGTTTAAATATGTTCTAACGATAAATTATCGCTACAATTATATTGTACATTTTCTTTCTAAATATCACCAATCACTTTTTAAATCTACCAATCAAATCATTAGACATACTAGTAGAACTGCTTAATTAGAGATAATAATCATTTTTCTTTATTTTATATCATAAAGAATTCCTGTTTTTAAAGAAATCTTTTTTCGTAAGTAGAAGTTATTTCAAACTTTTACGCCTCCCGTAAGTATCGTAATATAGGATGGTGGTTTTTAAATAATTTTTTTCAAGTATAACGCTAAATGCATACTTTTTTTTGAACTAAAAATGCATACTAAGGATATATATGTTTGACAAAAATAGTTGTCGTTTTTGTTGTTGATATTGGTGATGGTGTTAGTGTTGGTGTTGTTGTTGCTAGAAAAGATTAAAATTATAATTTATTTTTTGTAGTGTTGTTTGGCAAAACAAGTCTTAATTGTAGAGTAAAAGTGTAAAATGACTTAATTGGACATGCAAATAATAAACCCAATATGAATAGGAATAATAATAAAATGTCAATTCGGTAATTTTGTGAAATATAATCTCCAACATGTTTTTAAAAGTTGGTTTTTGCAACTTATTTTTGGAACTTATTTTTCTAAAATAATCTATAATCTTTGTCACCAAAACAAAAATTATTTTTAAAGTAGCGTCTTTTTAGCAAAATAATTTTAAGTTCATATAATTTTTCATAATCTATTATGTTAAACATGCCATAAATGTCATTTCAATAGAAAAGCACACCCTTTTTATATTTTTGAATCTTTCATCCGTGTAATGCTTAGACGTCCTAAAAGGATAGCAGTGATGTATGTATGATTTACTCCATAAAGCTGATATTTCCGGCATTTTGGTCCCAATAGTTAAGCTTGTTGACACAAACAAAAGTCAATGATTTTTGTAAACAACCCTAAAACATGATGCCAATATAACATTCGTTCGATTCTTTGAAGTATTAAGCAAGAATTGAGAGAGTTAATAATAGAAGCATTTTTTTGGCAACGAAACTATTTATACGTAAATGGAAAATAGTTGTATTAGATTTCAAGTTTTGACACTTAGATTAACTAGTTAACGACTATGCCCAATCAAATGTTATACTCGTTTTGAAACCAATGATTATTGTTCCTTTACATAGTAGCTTTAATGCACGTGCAGGCACGGAGCCCGGAAGTTTAACTCGCTTGTCGACCAAACTGTCGAGCTTAGCAGCGAAAATAATGAAGATTTGATGATGCGGGTTAGACATTCGTATCACAAAAATAAGGGAGAAAATTTGCTCACAAAAAGCTTGAATTTTTGAAAGGCAACCACAAATGGTTGAATCTTGATTTGACATAAAAGAAGAATCCGACGACGACCTAACCAGAGAACCCGAGCTTTTGCCGCGTTCACCTGGCAAAGAACGAAATTCTAAATGTCAACGATCTTCAAACACATCTGCCACTTCTTCTTCACAAAATGGTTTCACGAAGTGATGCAACAATAATTCGCTTTAGACCTTGAGCCAAAGATGTAAGGAATGAAAAACAAGACTAGGGAGAGAGTGAAATTTCTCAAATCTCAAACACGGAACGAGGACTTGAGGACGCTTGTAATCAACACTGACGGGATGGATCCGATGGACAAGGCTATTATCGAGGAGGCCAAAAAAGATATTCGGCCAAAATATTTACCCCAAAACTAGTTTAGTTTGTGTACATTTATTTTTATGTTTTGTTTTTATTTTTATGTCTTTTTTTTAATGGAATTTAATTTTAGTTTAATGTGTTTCTTTATTTGAATAAATGAAATTAAAACAAAATAAAATTTGTGGTATAATTTAAGTTAATGAATGAGGATGTTTTTGTGCTAAGTTATAGGGAAAAGTCACAAGACGACAACATTTTTTGCTATAATGTGAGCTTTATGATTCTTGCATGTCTTCCACTCTTAGTATGTAGGGAAAAAAATTGGTCCATAATTGAACTTTTTTATTACTATGTTTAAATTTTATAGAAGCAAAATCTTATATCGCAACTTCAAAATTATTTTTGTTCAGTTACAGAGCTCCAAAAACCTTTTTTAAAAGTAACTGTATATATTATATATTACGAGGCATTCTGACCCGTACGATGCATCCATTTTTTTTCGATAAACTATTTAACTATTGCTTATGTCTAAAACTCAACTTTTTTATTTGTTATTATAATTTACAAATGGCTTCGTGCCAAAATTGTGTACTTTTTCCTTTCTAATAATTATTCAAGGTGATATTTTTAATATGCCATATTTTGTTATTTTATTAAACTCTTTTAATTTATCTGTTCAAATCGGATGTACTAACACTCACCGCTACAAAAGAGCGTTATTTTACCTTTATCGGTGACATTGTTCCTATATTACGTGTAGCGTACCAACGTTGTTATTTGTCCATCAAAAATACATTCTTCATGTAAGTGATGCAAGCATAATCTTACATAGTTCACTACTAATCTTTGTCAAGTTGCTCATCATAGTTATGCATTACCAAATGTAATCTTTAGTAGCTTACTGTGAAGCAACACTCTATATTATTCTTTAGTGTCAAAACTTGTAGCATTTTCCTGTCAATACTGCATACATGTAAAGTTAGTGTAAATATATATATATATATATATATATATATATATATATATATATATATATATATATATATATATATATATATATATATATATAAGACTAAAATACACCGTTGGTCCATAAACTTGTTCTCTGCAGCATCGCATGGGACAAACGCTCGCCATTTTCATCATTGGAGGTCCAAAACTTGGGTTCTTAATGCCAAAGAAGTCCTCGACCACTAACGCAAAAGTCAACGTCGATTTTGTCATGTAATGGAGGATTTTAATCATACACATTTATACTTTTGTTTCTTTACATTTGATTTTGGCAAATTCTTTGTATCTTAATACCTTGTTTCTTCTCTTCTTGTTTCTGGTCTCTTCATCAGATGGAAAAATTCCTGAAAATAAGATGTTTTTCACTAACAAAACACACTACTTACCTCGATCTTTGACGTTTATTTTCTTTCTGGAATGGTGCTTATTTTTGTCATAACAAGTTACTATTTTCAATTCTAGAATATGTGTGTGGATGAACTTGATTCTGGTAGATCTTATCAGCTAAAAACTGAAGTTTGTATTTATCATAGTTAGGGGTGGAAATTGTGGGCTGACTATGCACAAACATTCCACGACTTCCGAAATCAATGCATTAAACAAAAAAAAACAGAACCGAACAAAACAGGTCAAGCGTTCATAAAAGGTATATTTCATAGGAAGAGGTTTTTGCTTCTAATCCATAAACTTCATATAAGAAGTCAATATACAACTTTCAAGGCATACAATACCAGTAATCAAAAGAAAACACCAACAAAAGAAAGATAAAACCTCGCAATTAGGAGGTTACATAAGAACACTTCTTGAGCTCGAAATTGTCTATCTCTAGTTTATCTTTAGGAAAAGTGCACATTCATATCTTGTCTTGCCCTTGGTCGCAACAAGTCACAAGGCTTAGGAACCACACCACTAGTCACCCTTTCGATATCGGTACATGTCTACGGGACCTTTTAGCTTTGACCTCATACTAATGGTCTCATTTGATATGCAAATCCTTTAAAGTTTCCCGCAATCCCTCCAATGAGCAACCATTGTCACATTTTACGCCACTACATCCCAGTAAGTTTATGTTCTCGATAAGTGGGATTGCTTTTGGGCCCTTGATGAGTATCACGCTGTTGACCATAGTTTCTGTGATCCAAAACACCCATTTCATGGTATGAAGTGTCATGCCTTTTACATGAATGTCCTTCACAACCACCACGCCCGACTCTGTCTTGATTCTAACCGAGACTCGGTGTTGATGGCGACAATATCCTCGCCCTTACGTCACGAATTCCACCGACATTTCACTTCCTGCAGCAATGGCGGCCTGTGTGAGAGATATACGTGAGACGTCGATGATCAGTGTGGTGTTGGCATGCCATATGAGATCCCATACTGTCCCAACCACTCTTAATGACCGCGCAATCATCCCACGAGGCGATATAAGTGTCCTTTATTCTTGTGTTTGAGCAAGAATCATGTTATACATAAATTCATCACAATTCTTGAAATGTTGATTATTACTCTATAAGAAGAAAAAGCGAGACGAGACTAAATGAGGTTAAGACTAACTCAGGTTAATTCCATCGGTGTTTGGAGATTTTATTGGAGCCAAAATTGTAATTCCTTGCATCAAAATGTTGTTGCAATGATTTATATATAAGCTTTAGACTCGATTGGAATGCCAAATAACTTTGCACACCAATTTCGATTTTATTGAATGATGCCATATGATCTAATCGGTTAATGAAGAAAGATCCATCGATGAAGAGACTAGAAACAAGAAGAAGAAACAAGGTATTAAGATACAAGGAATTTGACAAAATCAAATGCAAAGAAACAAAAGTATAAATGTGTATGAACTAAAATATCCCATACACGACAAAAATCGACATCGACTTTGGCATTAGTGGTCAAAGGACTTCTTTAGATTAAAACCCAAGTTTTGGACCTCCGTGATGAAAAAGCGAGGTTTGTCCCATGCGATCTGCTGATGAACAAGTTTAGTGACCAACGGTGTATTTTAGTCTATATATAATAATGTCACATATATAGCTAAAATTTTACTCTAACATTAAAAAAAAAAAAAAAAAAAAATGTGCTCGTGTATCTCGCATGAGTTAAATACTACCTTTGTTGACGATTATTTGTGACATAACGTGTATAATGAGGGTATTGTCATATCGACATAGTGTGCATGTATTATCGAAAGCTTTTCTATAGTGCCATTTTATAGACATTACTTATTAGTCTTAGATGAAGCCAAAAAGATTTGTAACGATTTTTTAACAACCAGCCTCACCAGTAGGGTTTTCGACTTAAAAATATGTTTTAATCATTGAAGCACTTGAAATTTATTGTTATTTAATAAATTTTAATATATTTAGGTTTTTTTTTTTTTTTTTTTTTTTTTACGGATTAATACTTAACATTAAATATATAGCACTCAATCTTTTAATATAGGATTAATTTAATATATATAGATATAGATGTCTGGGAATATATTGGTTCCGTTGTCTATTTACTGTCAAATTTCTAGCAATAATTGGTAGTTGGATGGTGACCCTAATAAAAGTGTACACGTATTAAACATATAATATTTAATAAGTAAATATAAAATCCAACATTTGTAAATTATGCCAGAGATACAACAAAATTATGAGCTTTGAAACTTTTTATAAAATAATCAACTTATTATGAGTTTATTTCATAATATGAACATAACTAAACTTGAAAATGTATTAAACTTATTAAGAGTTTATGACATCATATGAACATTTTTATATAATCAACTTATTATGAGTTCAAGCATCAACATTCAAATGATGTACTAAACTTTGAACTAAAAGATTACGTTTTTATTTACTACTATTTATTTATTTATCTACTGACCATATAATCTATGCCTTTGCTGATATATACGTAAGTAATACAACTATAAATTTTCACCATATAAACTCTGCCTAGAGTTTAAAAACATGTTGATATCTATAACTTTCAATTTTGATTGCAGTTCATAGTGAACGTTGCGGTGGCAACATTTATAGCCCCAAGACTTTGAGTTAGTTTATGTTTAGATAGAGATAAAATTTGCAAAAACACGACATATGGTTAAATGAAAATGACTTTTTTGAGATGTGGTGGTGATGCTCATTCCACAGATATTTTTTTCTCCAAATTGGTACTACCCATTTTCATCCATATAAACTTGTCTAAAATGGGACCTAAAGGTTTTTGATAAAAATAATGGATCATTTCATGAGTTTTGTTTCTATACACAAATGATAAAGAGGAATTTTGTGGAGTATTTTTGTTTCTATAATCATTTATGCATCTTCTTTGATTTGTAATATTGCACCATTGTAATATACGGAAGCATAATCGATAAGGTTTGCTCTTTTTAGGTTATCTAAAAGATGCGAGTGTTTAACTCAAATATGCGCGGGTTAACTAAGGTATCTTTGAAGCCGTTTCCGACTCAGTCTTTAGCCACTCCCAAAAATGTCTAATAGTAATGTTTGAACGTGAGACCTTTTGTGAGGAGTTCAAGGTGCACCCTAGTAATATATTTGGACATATTGATGGTTCTTACAAAAGTTTTGTTACTTATGACCGTGATACAATATAACTTTTTAAATGTTTGGTGATTTATGTGATGCAAAAGACTTGGAATTATAAGCACCACAAGGAAAATGGAGTTTAGATAACGTCTCATGTGCTTAAGTAGTGGATGTGTAGACATATGGATTATGGATAGATACACAACCTAGAGGCTTTCGATCCATCTGCATGAGAAGATGATCCAAAGGCTCGACCGATGCATTAAGGCTATAAATATGATGGCAAAGAAACACGGAGCTAAGCTAACTTGGTGCACTTGTATCGCTATATCGACATAAAAGACTTATGAATTGATAATAAGGACTTATTATGATAAAGAGCATGTCTTAGAGACTTTTAAATACATAAAGCGAAAAAGTACCTCATTCTAAATTCGAAAATTAAGCTTTGGTTTTTCTTACAATCGAGGTGTTATTTGAGATTGAATTTGGACTTTGCAAGTGTATAAATGGCTCCTCTCCAAACTGAGAAGCCTCTTAAATTAGGCTAGTGGTAATAATAACAGTATCACGATAATCAACTCAACAAGCGTTAAACTCTCTCTTCACAACCAACACCACCATCAAAATATTCCACTTAAACACAAATATGTCATAAAACAACAATCACACAAACACATCTCTACAACTCGGTCATCCGAGCAGTTGAGTTATCCCTTATTTGCATGAAGACTCATTTTTGTTAGCCCGTATATATCTTGTATTTGTGTAACGGGCTCAAGCCCGAGTCTAGAATATTCTATAGATGTATATTTATTTGTACGATGTATTTGGGTGCCAGGCAATCAAATCAAATCAATCAATATCAATCATTCTCAAATAATATGTATCTCTTACATGGTATCACAGCAAAATAACGATCCACAAACAAACCCTAATACCGAACCCTAACTTTTTTTTTTTTCTGTCAACTCTTCTATTCATCGTGTTGGTGATTGGTGTTGGGTCATCAATTCACACGAAAATCTTGTGTTTTTCGTGCTAGGTCACGCATTGGTTTTGTTATTCGTGTTAGGTCACAGATATGTTTTCTTTTGGTTGCTGTCATCATCACGTAAACCCTATCATACTCGCGTCATGACTAGTGACAACACTGATGCTTTACTAGTCAAACTATTGGGACGATTGGGTGTCTCGGGTAATATGGGAAATTCGAGTGGGTACACCAACAAAATAATATGTCATCTATTATACCTCGAATGGCACCTCGCTTTCTACACTAATGCTAACCCGTTTCCATGTTGCATCAAAACCCATAACCATTCGGCCCCATGAATTATGGACTTAATTATACCTATCTTTGCTCCATCCGCCCAATGCCAATACCACCCCGTCTTGTGCCCAACCCGGTGGTCAACATCCGTATACCAGACCAATTGCACCTCTTGGTTTTCAGATTTTGACTTCGCCCCAACAGGCTCATTCTGGCCCGACAACACTTTCTACCGAGTCCGTGGGACCCACACTCGCCCCGGGGCAGGCAACCACTTTGCCGCATGCGTTTACTACCGAGACTTTTTGAGACTTTTCAAATGGTACGTGGAATATGGATACAGGTGTGAGTTCTCATCTCAATAATTCAGTTAATAGTCTTAGTGAAAATTTTAATATGTGTATGTATCCATCTATCTCGGTTGGTGACGGTCATTCTATACCCGTCACTAATACGGGCCATAGTATTTTGCCAACTCCCTTTAAATCCCTTCACCTAAATAATGTCCTTATTACTCCTCATATTGTCAAAAATTTAATTTATGTTCGTCAGTTCGTTCGTGATAACAATTGCACCGTTGAATTTGATGCGTTTGGTTTTTCTGTCAAAGATTTCATGACTCGTCGGGTGCTTCTGCGATGTGATAGCACGGGCGATCTTTACCCTGTCACGACTCCATCTCCCATTCCTCAAGCCTTTCTTGTCAGTCAACAAACGTGGCATCAGCTTCTTGGTCATCCAGGAAGTGAAGTGCTACGTCGTCTTGTTTCAAATAATTTAATTTCATGTAACAAAGAGAAACCTCCCGTGCTTTGTCATGCTTGTCAGCTTGGCAAACACGTGATGCTTCCATTTGTTAGTTCCGATACTGTCGTTAATGCTTGTTTTGACATTATTCACTCGGATGTATGGACTTCACCTATTCCGAGTCTTTCGGGTTTTAAATATTATGTATTGTTCTTGGATCATTATTCACATTTTGTTTGGGTTTATCCTTTAATCAACAATCGATGTTTTATCTAAAGTTGTATTATTTCGTAACTATATTCATACTCGGTTTAAGTGTGAAATCCGGTCCTTTCGAGTGTGATCATGGTGGTGAATTTGACAACCGTAGCCTCCATAAACTCTTTCTTGACAATGGCATTCAATTTCGATTCTCATGCCCAAAACATCACAACAAAATGTCAAGTCCGAACGAATGGTTCGCACCATCAACAATCTCATTCGGACTTTGCTTTTTCAAGCCAACCTTCCACCAACATTTTGGGTTGAAGCTCTCAATATGGCTGTTCATTTAATCAATTTCTTGCCCTCCACCACTATTGCCAACGAAATCCCTTATACCCGAATGTTTGGCCATAACCCGGATTATAGCCTTTTACGCACATTTGGGTGTTTATGTTACCCTCATTTATATCCTAATCACAAACTTGAATCTCATGCCACACCCTCTATTTATTTGGGCCAAGCTTCCAATCATCGTGGATATCGTTGTCTTGACTTACAAACCAATAATATCATCCTTTCTCGCCATGTTACTTTTGATGAAACTGTCTTTCCATATGGTTCATCTCAATCACCGTCAACACCCACCTACAACTTTTTGGATGACTCACTCGATATAATTCCTCCCATCATTCCACCAATTACACAACCCACTGTGCTTCAACCTACACCTGAACCCACAACACCAATTAATCACAGTCCCACCCCATCACATGAACAACCCAATACGACCCAACATGATGAAGCCCCACAACACACACCAAATCCATCACCACCCTCAACCCCTCCCGTAGCACAAACACCAACTTTGTCACCCACCGCCACCCAACCACAAACACCAATTATTCCACAACCGGCTCACAACCCAAACCCTGTCTCGATTCATCCCATGGTCACACGATATCGTGTCGGGACTAATCGTCCTACTGAGCGTCTCAATTTGCATGTGTCTTCGGTTTCACTACTACCAAAATCCTATCGTGATGCGTTTAATGATCCAAATTGGCTAAATGCTATGCGTGATGAATACTGCGCACTTATTAAGAATGGAACTTGGACTCTAGTGCCTCGACCCTCGAACACCAACATTGTCCATCAGATGTGGCTTTTTCGCCATAAATATTTGGTGATGGCACTCTTAATCGCTACAAGGCTCGCTCTTGTGGCAAATGGTAGTACTCAATTAGATGGGGTTGTGTAGATGAGACCTTTAGTCGGGTGGTTAAGTGGGTACTATTCGGATGATTCGAGTTAGGCTACTTCTCGACATTGGCGATTCATCGACTTGATGTCAAGAATGCCTTCTTGCATGGTGATTGATGAGTCTTATTCACTCATCCTTTTGGTCAAATCGAAATGCAAAACATCTAAAACACTCCGAAATGCATCAAAATCTGAAAATATCTCAAAATTGTGTTTTATATGTTTGGATGCAAAATTATTGAAAAACGAACAAAGTTTGCATAATTGGCGTTTCGGTCCCGTCTTTCAAAAAATTGACAAAATAGTCCCCGAGCACGTATTTTAAAAAGAAAAGTCACCAAAGGTCCTTTTGAAATCATAAGTTGTCATAATTAGTCCTTTGGTGAAAAATTTCAAAAGTTTGAGAAATTACGCTTTAATCCACGGATTTTAAATTTGTCAAGTTTAGTCCTCGGGTTTCACAATATGATGATTTGGTCCTTGAATATTTGAGTTGCACATGTTTGATCCTTGGATTATAATTTCAGAATTTGCATTCGTGGACCCTGAAATTTTCAATTTGGCAGTTTTGGTCCCTAAGGTATTATGTGGATCCAAGTTTAATCCTAAGTCCATTACACCAAACCATGGCCCAAAAATAAACAAGTAATACCCTGGTCCAATCCACCCCATTTAACCAAACCCGGTCAAGCCCACACTTTGACCCGGTCAATTGATAATAACACCCATCCCCTTTCTTCTTCCCCTTCCCGCCCAAACAGAACATCACACCCAATGAACCCTAGATATCTTTTTCATCTCCCTAGAACCCTCTCTCTTTCTCACCATCCCAGACACTCAACCTCTCAACTCCCTTTTACCCACCTACACCTTTACCCAAACCCACCTTAGTCTCTTTTAACCGGATTCACCCAACTCCCAAACCCACTACCATTTCCCCCCATGTCCAAATTTCATCAATCCTTGTCAAAAAGAGCAGTGGATGGTCAAGATTGCTTCAAAGTGATACCTACCAATTGGAGGGTCAAGATTAATTCAAGAAAGCAAAGTGGAACCTTGGTTGTTTGCACTCAGTGAAGAAACACAAGAAGAAGAGAGGAAGACTTGAAGACCAGTAGTATAAATAGGGTCACTTTGTAAGCCAAAAGAGGCAACCCCCAGTTTTTAATTTAAATCAGTCTTAGTGTTTTATGTACTTTGTAATCTGTTTTTATTAATGAAAATTCCTTTTTATCAATCTCTTTAATATTATAGTTACTTTGTTTATTCAAGTCTTGTATTAAGTTTAAGTGTTTCTTAGAAATCAAATTTAAGAAAAAGAAGGAAAATGGGGTCAAAACAGTTGGTACAGGGGTGTTTGGGTCAGGCCATTTACTGGTCAAAATCACTTCTTACCCACTTTGACAATTAAAGTCAAATGTATTTGAGTATTCAAAACTAGTTGATTGAGTTGGAAAAGAGTTTTTGCAAGTTTTCAAAAATTCAAGTTTTATCTGGTAAGAAAAAAAAAAGAGAAACAGTTAGTTCTTCTAGTTTTTCCTTGCAACTTAAACCAAGTTTTGATGAAATGAAAATTTGAAAAAATAAAATTCAGTAGTTTAGCGGTCATTTAACTTTAGTCAAAAGGGGAAAATTCAAAAAAAAATCTTTTGAAGGGTCTGCCACTGGGTCAAATTGGGTCAGTTTCCAAAGATGATGATCTGTGCAGGTTGCATCAGTCCTCACAAGCTGATTCAAGCTCATTTTCAAGCTATGAACAGTTTATTTTTGGGTTATACTTTGTCTCTCTTGAATCTCCACTAGCTTAACTCTATTTTGCAGCTTGTAACTTTCCTAGAAGCTCACTCTTAAGCTTGGAATTAAGCTCTAAACAGCCCTCGGGACTGCTCTCACCGCAAACGATGAATGAGTCACAACTTGGCTTTTTCTTGTTTTTCTCTTTCTCTTACTTTTAGCTTATAGGATTAGTTGGATATCTTATTTAGGATCTTTAGCACCTTTTAAGTGTAGCTTAGGTGGGTTTAGATACATTTTAGCTTAGTTGATACTAGTGAAGCCAATTTGCTTAATTCCAATTTGTCAAGTTTAAGGACCCCCATAGTATAGAATCTGTTGCCTACTGCTTCCCCCCCCCCTTGTTTTATTAGCTTGTTGTGCCTAAGTCTAGCTTATTCACAAGTTAGTTGATCAATTTTTTCTTGGTCATAAGCGCCATCGTTAGCAGATTAATGAATATAAGCTTAAGGGTGTTTGGTTGTTTGTTTAAAAGGGCGCTTGTTTTTTTTTACCTACTGTTGGAATAAGCAGTTTCTAACTGCTTGTTTCAAGCTTTTCAGAAAAGTCATATTTATAAAAAATCTTCATTTTGTTAAGCTCTTCAAGTTGCAATAAGAAAAAGTTGAAAAAAAAAATAGTTTTCAAAAAGTGGCATAGCTGGGACTCGAACCCACGCTACCCACCTCACAACACAACATCACAACCAGGCGCCCTTGGGACTTTTATCAATCATATGTTGCATTATTAATCTCTTAAGGTCACCTTAGCAGTTTAGGCTTTAAGCTCTTTTGAGCTTATTTTCTGCTTATTTCTCCAAACAGTGCCCTGTTTTCTTATTTTTCCTAGGTCCAGCATAGATTGAAGTAGTTTTCTGTAAATTTTCAGATTTTTTTAACATAGTTTAGTATTTTTAATCATTTAATTAGTGTTAAATCATTTTTAATTCATAGAAATTAATTTAAAAGTCGAAAAAATATTCCGCTTTTTCCTAAAATTATTTTTAGTCGAATAGATCGTAGGAAAATTGGTTTCACACCCGTAGCCCTTAAATTGCAAAACTTTTACGTTTATGGCTCGGGTTGTTTCTACTGATTTTACGTTTTGCGTTTAGCACCCTAGGACTTAGTGTAGCTTCGTTTTATCATTCCTTAGGCTTAGTGATAGTTTATTTTAGTTTCTTAGGGTCCCTTGCCTTAATTACGTTCCGTTAATTAATTTGTAGAATTAGTAATCAAATCCAAAATCATTAAAAATCTAATTCAAGTTCAAATCACGAAACTCAACGAATCCTTCCATTCACACTCGTTGGGACACGACCGGAAATCACTTTCCGGTATCACTTTTATCACACCGTGAGGTTTGGCACGTTAACCCTTTTCCTAAAAGGTTGATTTATCGGATTTCACGGTTATTTTGATATACATTGATATTGTGTTTTTCACCACTCACTTCACAACGAATCAGTGATTTATCTGAGACAGTTTATATGCATCAGCCTCCCGGGTTTCGGGACTCTGAGCATCCTGATTATGTTTGTTTATTACAGCGGTCTCTGTATGGACTGAAGCAGACCCCTAGAGCTTGGTTTCAGCGATTTGCATCTTATATTACTCGGGTTGGGTTTCATCATAGTCGTTGTGACTCATCATTATTTATATACAGACAGGGGATGGATACTGCTTATCTGTTATTATATGTTGATGATCTTGTATTTATCGCTTCCTACGAGACTTTGTTCTGAGATATCATTCATTCATTACACTAGGAGTTTTCCATGACAGATCTCGGTTCTCTTAATTATTTTTTGGGGATTTCTGTTAGCCATGATTCCACAGGGTTATTCTTATCTCAGCGCAAATATGCCGTTGAGATTCTTGAGAGAGCACATATGGCTTCTTGTAATCCTAGTCGGACTCCTGTTGACACTGAGTCTAAGCTGGGGGATGATGGTGATTCGGTATCTGATCCTACTTTATATAGGAGTCTTGCAGGTTCTCTTCAGTATCTCACCTTTACTCGCCCAGATATATCTTATGCCGTTCAGCAAGTTTGCCTTCATATGCATGATCCTCGAGAGCCTCATTTCTCGGCTCTTAAACGGATTTTGCGGTATATTCGGGGTACATTAGACTATGGGCTACAGTTGTTTGCATCTTCTACTAATCCTTGGTTGCTTATTCGGATGCGGATTGGGTTGGTTGTCCTACCACTAGGAGATCGACTTCTGGGTATTGTGTATTTCTTGGCAACAACTTACTCTCGTGGTCCTCTAAGCGTCAACCGACGCTTTCTCGCTCAGTCTTGAGGTAGTATCGTGGTGTTGCCAATGCTGTTGCTGAAACTTGTTGGTTACGAAATTTACTTCGTGAGCTGCACACCCCTTTGTCTTCCGCTACGCTTGTTTACTGTGATAATGTTAGTGTTGTCTACTTATCTTGTAATCCGGTTCAGCATCAGTGTACGAAGCACATTGAGATTGATATTCACTTTGTTCGAGACTTGGTTGCTACTGGTCAAGTTCGGGTTCTACATGTTCCTTCACGTTATCAGTATGCAGACATTTTTACGAAAGGATTGCCATCTGCTCTGTTTGAAGAATTTCGCTCCGGTCTAAACTTACAAACGTAGATAAAGATGATGAAGTTAGTACGTTGTTGTATGTATTGCTAACTTTTGATGATGAAGTACTTGAGTTATGATTTTAAGAATAAATTAGTAGCTTGCTTGGTTTGTAATATGTGGTATAATAATTGTAATTTTGAGAAAATGGGTATTTAAATAATAACATTAATTAAATGTGTTAAAAGGTTTGTACTATGTTTGTACCATATGATTTATAACATGTATTGTTTAAAATCAAGTTTGATGTTCTGACTCACTTAGGGGGTGTTTGGGATTGATTATTCAAAAATCACGTTTTCATATATTACTTTTGCAAAACCACGTTTTCAAACTGTATGTCCCTTGTCACTTTTGCAAAACCACGTTTTATTTGATTTGAAACACAAATAAGTGATTATCTACTTGTGTTGCCAAACACTTCATTTTAGATTATCTCCATTTTCGGAACGCAATAAGTAGATAAGCAGGCTCAAACCGCAATAACAAACACCCTTTTAGACCATCCTATGCTTCCAACATTGGCTTCTTCAACAACATGGATCCCTTGTCTCCCAAGAAAGGTAAACATTTTTCTGTAGAGATTCAATTTAGATCGTCTCCCGCATCGCCTCAATCTTTCAAAGGATGGCATTGCTATTGTTAGCCTCGCTTTTTATAAAGATAATGTCACTTACGTTAATTGGACTAGATGCGTAGTATACTTTGCCCTTAGGGACTAGTATCGTTTATGTGGCAAAGTTAGAGCCTATAAATACCCCTCATGACTCTCCATGAGGGGTGAGGTGAAGCATTTGGTTAGTGTGTGTTTATTCTTTTCAATAAAAGTTATCCTTATCTTCTCCTCCCTCTCTCTAGTTTCTCTCACTAGAAGGATGAAGATCTTCATCTTCTTCCACCAACCCCGACCTCCAAACCACATAAATCTTTATGTTTACCGGTCCTAACAAGTGGTATCAGAGACAGGTTATCTTGTGTTGATTTATGTTGGTTTTACACATGTTTTTAACTGTTTTTGAGCTATTTTTGTGGTCGGAAAATTTTTTTACGCCTAAGACATTACGCGTAAGCCACCATTTTTACGCCTAAGACATTACGACAATCTTCAGTTCATTACAATTTACTTGGAAAGTATATTGTACGTGGTTACGCTTAACTCTTACTCGTAAGGGCTTCTAGACAAGAGCTTACGCTTAAGGGTTTTACGCATAACAAGACTTTACGCATAAGCTTTTCAAAAAGTTTACGCGTAAGATTTTCAAGGAGTTACGCGTAAGATGGGTTACGCATAAGGTTTTTTAAGAACAGCTTACGCGTAAGGGATTACAAACAATGGTTCAATATCAGTTTTCGAATACCAAAAGAAAAGAAAAAGAAAGGTTGAAAAGCAGAAACACAACACCTAATCTTAACTTAAAGAAGCATCAACAACAACCCTCGTTAACCCAACATCTGAGACAAACCATCAATCACCATCACCATCGAAACTCAAACCCGTCTCGATTCAATCAAAGCGGAAAAAAAAAGAAATAAAGAAGAATCGAACTATTTGATCTCGGTGGTGTTTGTCTCGAACTAAAGAGATAATTAACACAATCAAACCATCATCGATCTATTTAAGAAGATTCACTTCTTTTTAATTTTCGAAAGCTAAAAAAGAAATAACAAAACAAATTGTTTCATCATCTTTTCTTTCGGTTTAACAAGATCAAAACGATAACAAACCTACCTGTGAACATAATCAAAATATATTGAAGACGATCTGCTTCTGAAAACAAACAAATGTTTGTTGTGTTGTTCGAATTGACCAAGAAAGAAAGGACGAATTGTTGTTTTTTTATATCTGCGTCTCAGTTGGTTTGAGATAAAAAGGGAAGAGAGATCTCGGTTATTTTGTGGTTGCGTTTTTTTTAGATTAGGGTGAGATTGAGATAAATTAGGGTAGAAGTGAGTGATTAAGTGGGTTTTTATATAGGTAGTTTTTTAGGGTTAAGGGATAAATAGATTAGTTGGGCTTGTGTGTACTTAAGAAAAGGGTATTAACTTTGGTGAATTAAACGGGTTAATTAAGATTACATTCAATGCTACAAATTCAAAGGGGCGAATATTTGGGCTTTGTTGCATTTCTTTGAGGTGCTAAATAATCATAAGGACTAATTTGTGCTAAATTCTTGGATATAATTTTTTTGGACAACGGTTTAATTGAGCTTCAATAATCCGAGATTGAGTATTACATTGGATTGAAATTTTCACGGTTCGTTGAATATAACTACAAATTACTAGTTATCGGAAAACACAATTCGGAAACAAAAATTACTTTATCGTCTACAAGATCCAGTAAATTCATTTCACACGTTCACAATGTCTTTTCTCAACAACTTCCTACCATCGATCGATATGGACTCTATTGTTCAATTCTTTGCTCCATATCCTAAGACTGAAAAGACGGTGTCCGAGACTGAAGAATATTTGACTAAAAATGAGAAAACGTCGACTGATAATGAGCAAGAGGTTGAAGAAAATGAGCTTCCAGATCACTTAAGATATCTTGACTTGAGATTTCCAATTTCATTCGTTGAGCATATGAAGCGCAAGCCGTTGACCGAACAGGAACGAAGTGCAACATTGTTTGAATCTAAGCCAGATGCACCTGAATATCTGCAGGGTATTGAAAACAGTGATTATCATGAAGCAGAGGATAAAGAATCAAGCGAGAATAATTGTTGTATGACTTGGTTCAAACAAGCTACCTCAATCATCAGCAAAGATTCGAGTTATTTTGATTCGAGAATGCGATGTCAAAGCAATGACGATTCAAGAAAAGGTTCGATACATGTTGATGTTAGCACATAAAAAGGAGTCGGGAATCTGATTGACTCTCGAGGAATACGACTTCACGCGGCGAGAATGGCGTAATTAGCAAACATAATTGCAAACTCCAGTCATAAAGTCAACCAGCAGGACACAACATCAAGCGGTACTTTTGATACACCTCCTGTCTACGACACAGATCCACTCAATGAGGTACCAAATTATAGTAATATTGCTAATTCGTTTACTCATGAGAAGCCACAGTCTGTGTCTCCGGAACCTAATTATGACACATATGTGGGGGAGCAAGTTAATAGCAATGTTAACTATGAAACTCCATATATGGATCCTAATGGAGGTCAAGTTGCGAGAATGGTGCTAATGATGAGAAACACGTGCTTACTTTGAAACATTAATTAATAATTTTGGTATTGAGATTGAGAAAGTCCAAAGGTCGGTCGCGGACGTTAAGGCCGCGAATGTGAAATGTGTTGAGCTTGAGAGTTACAAGGTGACGCAAAAGCTTTTGAATTTCACAAAAACAAAGAGTCGAATTAGAAATTGGTTATCGAGATTACATTTTAAGAGAAAGAATTGCAAATCAAGTATAACACACTAGATGTGAATTTGAACTTGAAAATAAAATCTTTAAAAATGAAATTTCTAATCTAAATGACCAACTTTCTAAACAAAAACAATGTTTTCGATCTTGAAAAGAGAAGAAGCAGTTGATTCTTGATTTTTCAAAGCGAGAAGATTCTCTTCTTGATGAAATTCTTGATAAAGATGAAAAATCAAAAATTGGAAAATTTGCTTGTTTCAACGGGTCATTCGGCTAAATCAACTAATATCTTTGATTAATCAAACAAATCAGTATTTTCATACAACACAAAAATGGCTCTTGGTAACAACTCCTTGTTTCCTCAAGAAAGCTCGAAAGAGCGAATGTGTTGAATAATGGAAAAGGCGTGCATGAACCTATAATTGTTCATGATTCTCTTGAAGCGTTACAACTATCTCGATGAGAGTAGATAAAAATGAAACAAAGAATCCGGATCTTAAACCAATTGATTACAACAAATGGAACAAAATTAATGGAATTACTTTTGTGTCACAAAAGAAAAGTCAAAGTTTTCATCACACCCAAGTGTTTCAAACGAAGGTGCCAACACAGTTCAAAACAAGTTTCAAAACCAGTTTCAAAACCAGTTGTTGTCTCAAATTCTCTTTCGAACATTGAACAAATGTCTTCAAACAATCCTTTTAACACAAGTGATGCGAGAAGTATTTTAGAAAATGTGAAAACTAGAATTGCATATCTTCAAGAGACTGTTAAAACTAAAACCAATATTACTACTAACATCTGGTTTACTCGTCATGATGACGAAACGAAAAGTTTTTGAAACTCAAATTGCCCCTAAATTGAATGCCATCGGTGCAAGGGTAATTCATTTTGAACAAGCATTTTTGAAAAGCAGTTGACTTTGTCAAGGACCATAAATCCACAGTAAAGTAAGCTAATGAAAGTGTTGAACAAATCAAAGTTTTGGAAAATTTAAATGATTCTCTCTTGAAGATGTTATGACTATCGATATCATGTCCATTATCTTACAAACATATTCTGTTGAAGATCATGAAAGACTCGGTCGAGACCTCCATAATTGTTTCAAAATATGAAAAAGCTCTTGAAAAACTTGAAAAGAAAATGTATCATATTTTAAACAACTTGATCAAAAAGCGAGGAATGCAAGTATGACAAAGCGTCGTATGGCGTGCCTACAATGACATGAAAGAGAAAATGATCTTTTGAGGGCTCGGATGGAATGTCAAAAGGAAAGGTCATGGATACTAAGTTTGCAAAACTATTGGTGAGGAGAAAGCAAATGTTCCAAACCGGTTTCAAACCAAAATGTTTATTTCTCGACCTCCTCCAAAACTCAATGAGAAAAATGATTTTTCAAAAAGCAGTCACTCCACAGTCCTTGCCTATTAAAAAGAGAATTATCAAAGGTTTTGAAAAAGAAAAAGAGGTTGCTGAAAAACCAAAAGTGATTACACCTGGCATTTCTAAGAATAGTACACGGAATGTGACCAAAAATCCAGTTAAAGAATTTGTTGGTTCTAACAACATGGTCAACAATCACTATCTAGAAGAAGCTAGGAAAAAGGCACAGACTCGAAAAGATGGAATTTTAGGTACAACATCTAGGGTGATGAATTCTACGAGATTTCAAGGAACTACTAGTAGTAGTAAACCATTACTCAGGAACACTCAACATAAGACTAGGGATTGGCTTGCATCTAAGAGTAGTTGCGCAAAAGGAAATTCTATGCACGTAGAAAACAACACTAGAAAATCTGAGTCTTTTTCGAACAAGAAAAACTTTCCAAATGACTTTAGTGACAAAGTTAAAGTTGTTGTTTTAAACAAGAATATTGAATTTGTCTGTCCTACATGTCAAAAATGTGTCTTTTCAGCTAATCATGATGTATGTCTTGCACAATATCTCAAGAAAGTAAAATCACATGCTAAGGTTAAATCCACTAAGACACCAAACAGAAACAAACCCGTTGACCAGATGAATATGGATAAGAAACACGATAGGTGGATCTCTTGAGAAGTAGTTTTTCTAAAAATGAGTCTTCAGCGCATCTAAAAAGAAAACAACTCCTAGATCTTACCTTAGGTGGATTCCTATGGGAAAAGTTTTAAACACGGTCGGTCTTAGATGGATTCCCAGGGAAGATTTTGATTCTTGCACCAACACGGATAATAGTGACAATCATCAAGATTATGAAGTAAAAACCACTACAACCGTTGATAGTGATCACCGCCGTGAGGAAACATATACTTCTAACATTGTTATTTGTGAAAATTCTTCTTACGTGAATCGACTACTTGTAAAAGTGTTGAAGCTTCATATACCCCATGTGGTAAAGAAGAACTTTATGCCAATTTCGCATGTGGAAATCCTTTTCTAATTCCACTCTTAACTCCACTTTTACATGATGATAAGGTTTTAAAAGGTACCATTTTGAGGGGTCGTTTAAGCCCTTACTTGATCACTTTTGTATCCGTTATTGCTTAATATCGTTCCTTTTCACTTTTAGGTCTCTTGAAGGCAAAATCTGGAATGGCACTTATTTGGACGAAAAGGCGTGAATATACAAAGAAAATGGCCAAAGTCGAATCGAGACACTCAAAGTGCTGAAAGCGGCGGCGTCATCGGTTAAGCTGCGGCGCCGTCGGAGGAATTTGTGACGACTCGGAAGAGAAAATGCTAGTTCGAAGGGCGGTCGGGCTTTAAAGGAGTAGACCGTCGCAACTCGACGGCGCCTTTAGATGCGACCGGATGACGTCGAAGTGAAGAGGACGGCGTCGCGGACATAAGGTGGCCGTCGCAAGGTTAACGTGGCCAAGCGAAACCCTAATGGCGGCGACACGGCGGCCACAAAACATAAGGTGACGCCGTCGCATATGTAATATTATATATAAAATCCGAATTTTTAGTTTTAGAGTCTTTTTGGAGTAAAACCTAAAACCGAACCAAGGGTGTCTTATGCGAGATTTTAGGGTTCCAAACCCTATCATACATCAAGATAAGTATTTACTTCATCAATTCAATTATGTCTTTGATTATTTGTGTGTATGCTTGCATGTTCTCCATGTCCGCTAATTTATTTGTGTGTTTGCTTAGGAGTATGAAACTTAATTATTGAATATTGATTGGTTGTTTCTTATCTTAGTTGATTAATGATCTAGTAATGCGATAGGTCATTCGTTGTGTACTTAATACTTGATTCATCTTTGTGAACCTTAGAATATAATTACGAGTGGTTGTAAGCTAAACCATCCAAAGAGTGCCTTAGAGTAAGAGTTTATTATCCTAGTGGGTTTTGTAGGCGAGACCCTTTGGTAAGTTCAAAGAGTTAGGGAGAAACGCATACCCTACAACTTTAGACACACAACGCAACTAAGAATAAGGGCGTGACAACTCAACCATCAATAGGAGATAATTAAGGAGTAGTAAAACCAAAGTAAACACATCTTTAAACTATCATACGAGCACACATTAATTAGACATAGACTACCACCACCTTAGTTTAGATAATTAGATAATAGTAGAGTAATCGGTGAAATACCAACCCCCAAATCCAATACCCGAGATTCGTACCTTTCAATTTTCTAAAAACATAAAAAGATAAAAAAATAATCTTCCTCAACCTTAACCTTAGCGTAGTAACTTCTCACTAGCATTCCTATTCCCCAGAGAAGCGATATCAATACCGTGGCTTACCCTAATACTACACTACAGCGATTAGGTTCACCTTTGCCTGGGGTGTTGAAAAACTTGCTCGATGAAAAGGAAGTTCCTTTGACCCGACGCGATGTGTAATCGTATCAAGTTTTTGGCGCGCATTGCGGGAATAGAATAGCTAGTTAGTAGTCCACCTCGTTTAGGTTTCTTTGCTTGATTCCTATCAAGTAAATTTTTCTCATTTTAGCTTCCTCTTGGTCTATCCCCTTCTTCGTAACCTTTGTTCGTAACCCCATCACTTTTCATCATGGAAGGTGATAACCAACCACCACTTGATAACCCAACACCAAATAAGTCAATGTCACTCAAAGCCAAACCAATAACCAACACAACCGTCGAAGCCGCTATGTGAGTAGAAACACCGACCTTGAGTTTGCGAGAAAATATTCGATAGTACAATTAGGGAAATTGTTGAGAAAGTAGTCGAGCGCCTCGTAGTTGGCTCTATGATCGTGATGGTCGGACAATGGCATGATAAACAACAACGTGGATGTGGAAAATAGTGCTTACTTCAATCTTTACCCCACTAAGGAAGAGGTTGCGTACCATCAATACATAATCAATAATCCATGATCACCTATTATTAGGATATGCCCAAATATTAGGAGAGGAAACCCCTGGAACTTAAAAATCCATGTATGATCGGATATAGGAGTGTCGACCACGCTTACATAGATACGGAATCTCCCATTAATGTAATGTCATTTGCTGTCTACAATGACATTATGAATGAGCGACTTAATATTAGGAGAGACCCTAAGTATCCAGAAGGAGTTTGTAACTTTGTGGGAAGAGTCAAGGACGTACATGTCTTTATAGGAAATTTCACCTACCTAGTTGATTTTATGGTCCTAGAAGATGTAGGATCGTCATTGACTATAGTTTATCCCAAGTAGTGCTAGGGAAACCGTTTATTGAAACATCTAGAATGAGCCATAACAAGCATGATGGAGCAGTTAGGTTTAAGGAAGGAACCGATGAGATCACCTATAGGATGCCTTGGAAAACAAATGAGTATGGCCACTTGTCCATTTATGATCGAGACAACATCAAAGCTTTTGAGGACAAGAGCAAGGAAGATGTTGAAAAGGTTATAAATTCATGTGGGAAAGAAGACATTATTATAAGGATTGCTTGACCTAGGGCCTAGGTATAGAGTCGATGAAAATTTTGTCAACATGGTAGAATTCTCATTGAGGATGCAAAAGCGAGGCAACGAGGGATGCGACTACGAGTCTAGCTACAAGACTCTTAAATAAAGAAAAAGCGCTTAGTGGGAGGCAACCCATGCTTAATTGTTTGCTTGTTAGTGTCATATATCTTTTATTAATTGTTTATCCTCATGTTTAAATTTGTAAAATGCTTTATTTTATTTTAACCTCGTCTTAATTGCATATAAAGGTATTTTACATAAGGGATAAGTGTAGGGAGGATTACACACGTTTTTAAAAGAAGCGTAAACATGAGAATAACAATTAACTAAAAGATATGTATGTTTGTTCGAGTCAAATGCTTGTATCGAGTCATAATGGGTGTTTTGCAAAATTTTTCCAGATTCTAAAATGTAAATTTTCGAATTTTTCGAGAAAATCGTGAGCGGTTTTGTCGAGGATAACTGTGACGTCGGGAAGGAGTAAAACATCGATCACTTTTCTCGTTTTCGAGCTACTTATAAACTTTTGGAATTTTCGGTCTTAATTTTCTTAGAAATACGTAAACATCCATTCCACAAGCATTATATCCTAGTTTAAATCGAGTCTTATATATATTATTACCGCCGATTTTACTGAAGGTTTCGTTTATTTTGTTCAAGTGTGCGAGGTTTAGTTTGTCAAGAAGAAGTTACACAAGATTGGAAGGAGCTTTTCACGCAATAATTCTTCTTGGAAAGGATTTAACCACCACTTTACGGATCCTACCGAGCTAATCGGGGAGTATTAGTTTCTTTAGTTTTTGATTACCTTCTTTTATCATTACTTTGATACTTTCGGGAACATTGGGGACAATGTTCGGTTTAAATGTAGGGAGGAAAATAAAGCGGAACTTTGAAACTATGCTTATCCTTGATTATTTGTTTTGTCTAATTGTGATTGTGTAATAAACCATGAGAAAATGTCGGTTAGGGTAATTTTGGCACCAAATTTAAAATTTTTCATGACATATAGGGTGGGCCATTAGTCTTAACAAAAGCGTCTCACGGATAGGAAGTTGCATGACTAGCACAAAAACCCTTTACCACCCAAATTCCACCCAAAATGTGAGGATCACCCTTAGATTAGTAGGAATTAAAGCATTCATCTTCAATGCTTAGAGTGTGAACCGGTAGTATATTAGATTCTAGAACTTGTTTTGTGATGCATTCGAGATCGCAAGTGAGACTACACTTGTGTAGTTAGGAATAACTAAATGGTAAGAGGCATTAGGATAACCCTTGTTTGATACCGTAATATAATTACTTCTTCCACATCGGTTGAGTAATTTCCCCACACCACTGCGTTGTACTCATCTTTAGTACACAATACCCTAGTTAACCCTCGAGCCTATCCTTTTCGCGGTTCTCGTGATGTTTTGGTTTTCGGAATATCAATGAAGAGCATTGTTTACACCCCACCCCGAATATACACCCAATCGCCTTAGCCTACCCTTATGCACTCACTTTTAGTGCAAATGTTTATTATCACCTAAACCCTTAGTTCAATTATCGGTTGCTTGTATGAGTTGCTAAGTCGAGTCATATCCTTTGTATCTGATTTTGGGACGATTGGGATTCATGGGAAAAGTTAAAGTTTATGAAATGACGGGAAGGGCGTTAAATTCAAATTCCCTTTGTTTGCGTAATAATGTACCCAAGTGTTTTGATCTTTTCAATTGGGTCAAATTAGTGTTAGAGTAATAAAAACTCAAGTGTAGGGATGTGCCTATAAATCCCTATCATTTTGATGTTACGTAGAGGATGGTAGAGTAAAAGTGTATGAAAAAAAATAATAAATCGAAAAAAAATAGAAAAGAGAAAAGAAAAAATAGAGTGTAAAAAAAAAAAAAAAAAAAAAAAAAAAAAAAAAAAAAGGCTACCATCCTACATCTATCATTTAAATTTATGTTTGTTTATTTCGTTACCTAGAGTTTTAGAGTGTCGAGTCTTGGCTTAGCAACACCATTCTTCGTATGCATTTAACATAGAGATTTTGACTTGCCACCACTAAATAGCCTATCCCACCAAACCCTTGTTTCCTACCGTAAGCCTAACAATACAACCCTTTAAAGACCTCTTTGATAGTCTTTCCTAGGTGCTTACGCCAAAGCGATGGAGGTTTGATCTATTCTCAAGCCTATGGTAATCTATGTACTAGGACCGGTTAATGAGTGTTTATCTTCCATTTCTATTTGTTATATTTCATATATACACCAGAGAGATGTGAGTATCCAAACACCCCATGTGAGGTGCTAGTATGTAATTCCGTGCTTGTTATGACTTTTATGGGCTTATATGTGTTGTGGACGTTTTAAATCAATGCTTCATGACCCCAACTTATAAATTAATTGGCTAAAGCACATTTGCTTGAGGACAAGCAAATAACAAGTGTAGGGATATTTGATAAGGTTTTAAAGGTACCATTTTGAGCGGTCGTTTAAGCCCTTACTTGATCACTTTTGTATCCGTTATTGCTTAATATCGTTCCTTTTCACTTTTAGGTCTCTTGAAGGCAAAATGTTGGAATGGCACTTATTTGGACGAAAAGGCGAATATACAAAGAAAATGGCCAAAGTCGAATCGAGACACTCAAAGTGCTTTGAAAGCGAGGCGGCGGCCTTGGTTTAGCTGCGACGCCGTCGGAGGAATTTGTGACGACTCGTAAGAGAAAATGCTAGTTACGAAGGGCGGCGTCGGGCTTTAAAGGAGTAGACCGTCGCAACTCGGACGGCCTAGATGCGACCAGCACGACGTCGGAAGTCGAAGAGACGGCGTCACGGACATAAGGTGGCCGCCGTCGCAAGGTTAACGTGGCCAAGACGAAACCCTAATAGCGGCGACACGGCGTCACAAAACATAAGGTGGCGCCGTCGCATATGTAATATTATATATAAAATCCGAATTTTTCGGTTTAGATAGTCTTTTTGGGTAAAACCTAAAAACCGAACCAAGGGTGTCTTGTACAGCTTTTTAGGGTTCCAAACCCTATCTTACATCAAGATAAGTATTTACTTCATCAATTCAATTATGTCTTTGATTATTTGTGTGTAAGCTTGCATGTTCTCCATGTCCGGCTAATTTATTTGTGTGTTTGCTTAGGGAGTATGAAACTTAATTATTGAATATTGATTGGTTGTTTCTTATCTTAGTTGATTAATGATCTAGTAATGCGATAGGTCATTCGTTGTGTACTTAATGCTTGATTCATCTTTGTGAACCTTAGAATATAATTACGAGTAGTTGTAAGCTAAACCATCCAAAGAGTGCCTTAGGTAAGAGTTTATTATCCCTAGTGGGTTTTGTTGTGAGACCCTTTGGTAAGTTCAAAGAGTTGGGGAGAAACGCATACCCTACAACTTTAGACACACTGCGCAACTAAGAATAAGGACGTGACAACTCAACCATCAATAGGAGATAATTAAGGAGTAGTAAAACCTAAGTAAACACATCTTTAAACTATCATACGAGCACACATTAATTAGACATAGACTACCACCACCTTAGTTTAGATAATTAGATAATAGTAGAGTAATCGGTGAAATACCAACCCCCAAATCCAATACCGAGATTCGTACCTTTCAATTTTCTAAAAACATAAAAGATAAAAAAAATAATCTTCCTCAACCTTAACCTTAGCGTAGTAACTTCTCACTAGCATTCCTATTCCCTAGAGAGCGATATCAATACGGTGGCTTAACCTAATACTACACTACAACGATTAGGTTCCTTTGCCTAGGGTGTTGAAAACTTCTCGACGAAAAGGAAGTTCCTTTGACCCCGACGCAGCGGTGTATGGCGTATCACATGACATAACTTAATCTTCTTTCTTCAAATCTTCTATGTAAATATTTTGAAAAACCAAATACAAAATTTGAAAAACCAACAAAAGCAAAATATAAAAATAGAAAAATTTCAAAAATACAAAAACAATATAAAATCAAAAATCCAAAATATTCTTCTCACGACATGTCTCTCGTATAATCGATATTACATGCGTTTCTAGAAATGTCATTCAACAATGATACGGGCATGTATGGATGCTTGGCGAGAGTTCTTTAATGTTTTCCAAAACATGTCGTTTCTCAAAATTTCAAACTAATGGCTTTCGTATACTTGATGCAAACCCGGACTTCAATTAATGGCTTACGGACACATCGATTCGGGACCCGCGCTTCAAAGAAAGGAAAGTGCTAAACAAAACAAAGGTTTTAAATATTTTAACGCACTTTTCCTAAAAACAACAGCTTCTGATTACTTGATTGTAACCCGATCTTTAAAGAAAGGAAAGTGCTACGCAAAATCGATTTTCATAAATATCGAGCACTTATCCTAAAACAAATGAAGATAATTCTTCTTGATATCTTCAAAAGATTTTTAAAATCTTCATCTTGCGATACATTGATTTGAAATTTTTCAAAAGGATTTTTCAAAATCTCTCTCATTTGTTACCAAGATAACTCCCTCTAAACCCTTAATTGATTCTAAATTATCTGTATGAAAAATATACTTTCGTTAAGGGGGAATATTAAACCAAAATTGTTCCAAAATTCATGCTAAATCAGTTTCTCTCCAAATGCTTTTCGAAAAACATATCTTTTAATCATTGTGTTTCAAAAATATCATAGATATACTATTTTGAGGGAGAGAAACGTGATTAAAATGTGATCAAAAAGGTTTAATGATCGTTGTTTGAATCTCAAAAGAGCTCGACTCAATCGTAACCAATGAATTGACGAGAAATTAAAGTCAGGAAATGTACCATTTCGAGAAACTTTCTATGGACTTGACCGGGACGGGTAATAATTTCAAGCTAGTTCTCTAGTGATGTAAGCGTGTCTCGAATCGGTCTAGTTCATTTAAAGTCGATCAATTCAAAAGTGCGAACTCTACCCTCTGCGGCGATTTCGGTTAAAACAATATAAGCACATGTGAAGGGGAGTGTTTACGAAAACAAAACTCTCAGGTGTTAACAAAATGTTTTGATAATCATAAACACTTTGAGAGATTTTCAAGAAAAATGGTTTTATGGCAACAATAGGACGGTCATGGAGTTATAAGGTGACTAAGGATAAGAAATCGGTCCTATGATCCGCCAGAGCCGGAGGATCTACTCAAGGACATCTCAAATAGTTAGTATTAGAAGTCCTTAGGAATGATTGAAAAAAGCGAGTAATGTGAGAAAGGAGAAAGAAGGGTTGAAGAATTAAAAGAAAAGTAAAAGAAAGGGTGAAAAGAAATAGCCCTCCATAATTCAACCTTAGGCGTAAACAGGGTTCAATTCATACACTCTTGGTTGTCGCTAAGTTGACACCGATATTGAAGACAAAGGCGTCATGGACCCGGTGACTGTGTTGCACTAAACCTTCTAGCCACTCAATTCCTCTTAAAAGGTTTGTTTCATTCTCACTGGGAACCCTACGTAAAACTATCGGCTTTCTCTTAGAGATCATTGGTATTGAAGAAGGAGACCCTCTCCCTAGTCTCCGCTCAGGAAATCCAAAATGCACTATTGAGTCTAGAGCCACGAGATTCATCAAAAAGATCTCATAGGAACAATTGACAATTCATCTCTTGATGTTCAACAATAAGAACACAAGTGATACATTCTAGAGTCCTACGCAGATCTTAGCAATCTGCCAGAACATTTATGAGAGGTTTCACATTTGTGATCTTGATTATTAAATAGAAACTCCTGCTGTGGTCAACATCAAGCGACCACAGCGGTCACTGTAACTCCCGTGGATTACGTTTAGTGTGTCTCAAAGCGGTCTCTGATCGTGGGGTGATGCTTGGTGTACCTCAATGACTCATCCGAGCTGTAGGTGTATTTCGGTACATCGCTATCTCACTTGTGGGACTCAGTTCGAGAGCGGCCTCTGTGAAATTAGAGGCGTGTTTTCGGACTATCTTGTTAACACCCTCAAAATTAAAACTTGTAAGTCTTTGGAATCCGCTTATTACTAACCTGTTTTTATGTTTTCTTCTTATGGAAGCTCCGGAGTGGATTGATCGTGCAAACTCTCCACATGCTCATACCAACAACGCATGAAAGTTCTCATCAAAATCAAAGGCTACTCAAAGTTAAAGATGATTCTTCGTCAATGTCAAAGAATCTACAAAGTTTAAAGACTCGAGAACCACATCATTGGTAACCAAAAGACAAATAGAAGTGTGAGCATGGTGGAGAAAGGCGTGGAGACACCAAACCAGCGAAGTTGACAATGGCGAACAACCACATTATCGATCACAAAGCATGAAGGAACAAAAATTAAGACTATTCTATATCTACACGCAAAGTTCAAGCTCAAGGAAAGTAAAGATCTTATCAGTGGAGCATCTTTTGAATGACCACCCTGTGGGGAGATTATTGCTATAATAGTTTTATTAGAAGTGATGGTCATTCACATTTAGGAACTTTGTAACGTGTGTTAGATATTGTGCTAGAATAGTCAAAGGGCTCATGGATTGGGCTAAGCTAAATGGTTAGACGTTTAGTTAAGCTAGCCTTGTATAAGTTTATGTAACCCAATCCATGTCCAAGCCCATCTCAAGGCCCATGGCCAAGCCTTAGGGCATTATCTCTCTTACTATAAATACCCCTCAAGTATGTCATTTGAGGGGTGTGCTTGAGTGTGTGTGTGTGTGTTTTTCATATGAATATTATTTTCATCTTCTATTCTCTATCTCTCTAAAACATATACATACATCTCTTGTATCACCATATCTTTTCTTCATCTTTCTTATTATATTGTGTGAAATGGATTGATAAAAAAGGGTACTAACAAGTGGTATAGAGCCATGGTCATCTTGTGTTGATTTATGTTGGTTTTACACATGTTTTAACTATTTTTAGCTATTTTGTGGTTGGAATTTTTTTTCGATTTGTGGGTTAACAGTTTTAAAATATGTTTCGTATCCTTTTTGGTAACACAAAAGTCACGATCTTTCATGTTATCATCATCTTGGGTATATATTGTCCAAAGCAAGACTTTAAAGATTTTATACCAAACTGTGAAAGTCAAAGTGGTCAAACCTTCATCTTCATATGGTCACATGGTCGAACTAAAGCATTTATATGCTTTTACGGGTTTTATGAAGGTTGGTCGGAATAACATGGTCGGAAAAACTTCATGGGAAAAATTCAAGCTGGTCAAACCCTAGTTTTCACGCATAAGGGAATCTTGAGGAGGTGTCACGCGTGAGTGTGAAGTTCTGTGAATGAAAAGTTACGCCAGATGCTCCACGCATAAGCTTAGGCTTACAGCGTAAGAATGGGCTACGCCTAAGACTCTTTAGGCTTAAGGCTTGTTACGCATAGCGGTGATTTACGCATAACTTATGTTACGCATAAGTAACCACTTGGTCTACGCATAAGGTAAAAGCAAAAGGAAGAAAGTTCTGGTAAAATGCAGGACCATGACCACGTACCACAAAAACCATTACCAAGTATACTCACGACCTCAGTACCATTTCATAATCGGTCCATCATAAGTCCAAATGAAAAAAAAACGTGACTCAACAAGAACATCACATCTGTTCCATCAGCCTACTCAAACTTCATCGACAAACACTATCCTAATCTCTTCAACAAACATCTATCAATATCAAATTGAAACTAAAGCGAATCTCAGTTTTGATTCAAGTTTTTTTAATCTTTTAAAGATTATTTCAACTGAATCAGTATCATCATCGATCCTATTTGATAACATCCGAACAATAAAGAGAAGAGTTATAACAAGTATGTTATTTCTTTTCTTTCATTCGTTCAAGACCTACAAAAACATCAAAAACATTCTTACCCGAGACCCTTGCGAGGATCTTGAAGCGCATAGAAGATGTGTTCACCACATTCATCATAAGAAAGAAGAGTGATTTTTTTTGTTTTTGTTCGTTTCTCTTGATACTTTGCTGATTGAGATGAGATGAAGGATTGACTAATTTGAGATTAGATGGATCTGATTTGGGAGACATATATTTGGTGAAAGCAGATATGTGAAAAGGTGTAGGCGATGTGTTTGGAGGAGCGTGTGTTGTGATTTTAGGGTTAGGTTTGGCATATGTCTTAGTCCTTTATACCGGGTATTTGCTTTTGGACTGGATCGGGTCATTCATTTGGATTTGGGCTTGAGTATCATTGTATTTAACTGGGCTGGTTATCTACTCTATTCGGACGTGAGGTATAATTCGAGCAAATGGTAAATCACAGTTATCAAACATAGTTATCTGAAATTTTGTCTTGGATACACTATGTTTTTGATATAATTCGAATATGTGCGGTATTTTTGGTATGGTATATTTTCACGAAAGGATACAATATTCACGGCTTGAGGAAAATTTGAAAAATGGCTACGGATTTTTGTACGGTATTATTGATGCGGAATTGAAGTGACTTTTCACGGGTGGACTTCTTTATCTTTGAGACGATGGTTGGTTAGATGCATGTCTCAAGATAACTTGTTGGAGCACATTATGAAATTTGAAAATCTGGTTATAACTGGTAAGGAGTTACGTTGTAGTGCTCACAGTGTGTAACCATCACTTTAAGGAGTTACGTTGTAGTGCTCGGTGTCACACGGCGTTGTGGATTGTTCAAAATTTAGAACAAGCGATGAAGTCACAAAGTTGGGATGTTTGCTTCCTTTTAAAGTTAGTCGATCGGGCTATCTCCACATGTGGTCATTACTATTAGCGGTGAATTCAAAGGAGGTTCGATT
>CM040239.1:106583106-106616860 GCA_022545495.1 Chrysanthemum lavandulifolium | reverse complement strand
CTTGCACAAGAATAATGTCTGTGGAATTCTTCTTATGAATAGAGTCTTGTCAATTGCACCTCTTCTATAACCATGCTTCAGAAGAAATGTAGAGAGCTCAGCATACCAGTGCTCGGGTGCCCTGATGTAGTCCATAGAGAGCTTGACTACCTTATAAACATGATTAGGATGATTTGGATCTTCAAACTTTAGGTTGAGTGACATAAACCTCCTCTTCAATTTCACCATACAAGAAGGCTCCTTTAACATCCATCCGATAGACCATAAAACCCATATAGGATGCATAAGCTAAGAAAATCAGTATGGCCTCAACTCTTGCCACGGTGCAAACACTTCATCAAAATCTATCCCTCCTCTTGTCTATACCCCCGCACACTAATCTGCTTTGTTTTTAATGACAACACCTGCATCTCTTTATTCTTCGTAATCCATTTAGTCCCAATAGCATACTTACCATCGTGTAGTGGTACCAATATCCAAACCCGCCGATTTTGAAATTGTTGCATCTCATCCTCGCATTGCTTCAAGCCAACTCGAGTCTTCAAGAACCCGAGTAACATTGGTTGGTTCCACTTGTGAGAGAAAACAAGCAAACAAACAATGTTCATAGTCCAGGTGATTGTCTCTCTCACGATTTGAGACATAAGAGATAAAAGCCACCGACCATATTTAGAACGTACACAAGACCCTTTGTTCTAACAGTGCATTAGGATCACCAATAATATTAGTCTCGTGGATGAGCATTGTTGATCCTTGTAGTAGTAGTGGTGTTGACATCAATGGAGGAATCAAGATTAGTCATGAGGTTCAAAGTCGCTGTCATAGGAAGGCGTGTTGAAGATTCCCGATTTGGGTTGATGATGACCAAGATCCAAGGTTTTAGAAACCGTATAAGGTTCTCCAAGGTCTCGTTGACACTAGTAGAGATAGGAGTAGAGTCAACATGCCTTCACCAATGAGAGAGGTAAGGAGAAACAAATCACTTTTAGCGTAATTGATGTTTCCACCGATTGCTTCACCGCCACTCTCCTCAACATTCCTCTCGCCGCCTAAATTGGCTACATACTCTTGTTTCTTCAACCGCAAGGTCCTCAAGATAATGGAATTCATCTTCATTCACATCAAGATAATCTTTAGAAGTGTCACCTACAAATTGTTAGGAGAGAGAAGGTACTACAATGGGTTGTTCATCATCTTCGCACTCCACCGCCGTAATGAGCATTCATAGTTCCCGCAGACCGGTAGTTGGAGATGCTTGAGAATCTGCATGTTGATTAGCCATATGTCTAGAATAACCCAAGTAATCAATAAGTAATCAAGGTCAAATGACCAAACATGACCCCTGCCCTTGAACATTAGGCTTGTCTTCTAGATACCTCGATTCAATGTCTCCTCAATCTTCTTAGCGTATACATTGTAAACCCCGACGCCTTACTATGAGCGTAATATCCCACAATGTAACCATCATCGCCTTTCTCATCAAATTTGCCCAACGGATCACTTGTATTCAAAATTGTCACTTGACACCAAACGGTTTAAGGTAATGAATAATGTGAAATTTCCCAAAAGAAGTTCATATGGTGTTTTAAGATGCGGTCTAGTAATGGACACTCTATTAGTACATAACAAGTCGTACTAACAAATTTTCATCCAAAACATGGTTGGAAGTTTAGAGTCCGCCAACATTGATCTTGCAGCCTCTATCAAGGTCCTATTTTTCTTTCTCGCACCCCATTTTGTTGAGGGGTTCTTGGAGTGCTATAGTCCCTTTTGATTCCTTTTGACCCGCAGAGTTCTATAAGTATATCATTCTTGAACTCGTCCCATTATCACACCCGATTCCTTTCACCTTTTTGTTCAACCGATTTTCAATAAGGGTAACGAAGTCTTTCAACATCGAGATGTTTCATCTTGGTCCTTAGAAAGAATACCCAACAAAATTTGCTATAACCATCGCTGATCACCGTACAAAAATATTTATGATCAATGCTTCACTTGAGTTGGACCAAACAGATCCATATGAAGCACCAAGAGGTTCAGAATAATGGTTACCGCCGTAATGTGAACACCTTTGTATGAGGCTCAGGTCGCTTTCCTTTGTTGCATGCTATACGCTTATGATCATTGGTGAAAACTTTGGAAGGAAGACCTTGAACAAGGCCCGCTTTAGAGAGTCGGGTTTATGGTCTTGAAGTTGACATGGGCCATTCTTCTCGCAATTTGGTGGACTCATTCACGGATGCTTTAGCCACCAAACACGTTAAGTCACCCACCGGGTTTGACATTAGTTAAGTTGAATGTATAAAGATTGTGATCATGAGGAAATTTCAGTAATTGAAGTTTCTTCCGGGAGTTTGAAGTCTTTAGATAGCACAAGACATTCATCCTCTCGTGAAGAGTACTTTGTTCTGGTGTCACATATTTGTGACATCGAAAACAAATTGAAGTGTTGAAGTTCCTTGACATAATATACATTCTCAAAGTCCAAATGAGGTGTTTTGATGGTCCCTTTCCCGCAATTCTTCCATCACTCCTCCAAAGGTTACATTGCCTCCTCCTTCAATAGGTACAGCTATGCATCATATCCTCTGTTGTTCGACATACTTCTAGAACAACCACTATCAACAATGCCAACATCTTTATGCTTATGGGATGATCCCACAACAACAACAAAATATACAGAGAATTAGTACACTATGGAGGCTCAAGTCATTGCCGACTTGAACCCGCCTTGTGGATCATATGAGTTATGCCAAGGTATATAAGATCCACTATCGCTCTTGGGTCGCTGAAACTTAGGTCCCTGCTTATTCCAAGAACAACTCACGAGGTCTTGACAAGAAGATCCCAAGACACTTTCCCATCACCATGGGTTAACATATCTAGGCCAAAACCATTTTTAAAATATTCACCGGTTGGTTGAACATATGGTTTTACAACCGTCTCTCCAAGGAAAAGGAGTATTAGTATTCATAGCTTGTGGAACATAAGGTGGTATATCATTAATATTGGTCCACATTGGTCTAGATTTCCTAGAATCACCACACCTACTCATCCTTTGCTCATGATAATCACAATCCTTAATTAAATGAAATTTACTTCACACACAAAACATGTCTTCTGCTTAGAAGATTTATTCAAACCAAAAGAAGTGTTATTACAAGCGTAAGTATTCAAACCAAAACCATGAAAATAATTGTTTTTAACAAGATTATTATGCAAAGAATTAAAAGCAAGTCTTCGAGGCAACTGCCTTGAAGTGGATTCTCAAGAACTCGACATGCTTATTGGTAGTCTTGGTGCAGTGTGGGTGAAGACTTGGAAGGTCGACTTGTCATTTGAATCACACTTTAGACCCTTGCTGAGGACTTGTCATCATTAACACAAGAGACAAAGTCATTAGTAGAAGTATCGTGGTCCGCAAGTCATTGGACTCTTTGCCATGTAGATGGTGTGATCCATCAAAGTCAACAAGAATGGAAAGGTCAATGGGCATATGCTCACTCTAATAGGTCCACGAACAAAGATGTAGGTCACCTTCTTCACAAAATTAGCTAGGCCTCATTGGTGTAGATTTATGAGTGTCCTCTCTAGCTTCTATTCCTACATACTTCTTAAAGCCTAAACCTATAGAAGTATTTGGAGTTTGACTAGCATAGATGTGACTTGCTAACTTGTTTCCATTTAATAACCATTCTTTATGCCTAGCAATTTCCTCATTAAGTTTCTCTTTAAGCTCTAAATTTTCTGACACTACATCTGCTCTTAATTTCTCAGACCACTTTAACTCATTATTAGCACATTCGAGATCCCTTTCTAAAACACCTATTTTCTCATCATAAGCTATTTGATTCTTTTGAAACCAAACCTTTTGTCTTTCTAGTGTTTTTAAAGCCTGTTTATAAGCTTTAACTTCCACATAGTATTCATTATATTTAGGTTCCAAAATATCATAAGCTTTTTTGAGTTCATTATAACGCTCACTACAACCAAACAAACAGCTTTTGTACCGAGAGATGCCCATCAAGGCAACTGATCATGCCTATCCTCCTCAAGTACAATTTTGCAATCAACCCAACATTATCATTACCAGACCATCATTATCATCCCGCTTCATGTTGCTTCCAAATCCACATTGCTATCTAAAGTGACCAAAGCAAATGATCCTTTGAAGTTCCTGCCTCCTTCCGACATCAATGATAAGAAGAATATCCGTCTCATCACCGCCTTTCCTATCTTTGCATTCTCTAGAAAAGTGACCCATCCGCTGACATGTGAAGCATTTAACCTTCCTCTTGTCAAACCTCGCCGGATCTCGCCCTTTGAATCCAAACCTTCGCCACTTTTCGCTCAAAATTCTTGATATCCATGGAAAGCATGGCCACCGCCACCTCACCTTCATCTCTTCCATCTCAGCGGGTCTACTCCGATCAAAACCTCATAGGCCGCCTCACGAGGATCATAATCAGCAAAGAAGGATCCTAGAACATCTTCCATAATACCACTTGATTTAGAATGAGAGCTTGATGAAGGAGTAGCATAAGATGATGATGAATATGTTGGGCTTGGACCATAACTCATCTTTGGGGTAGAGGCTCCAACGAATGCAAAGCAGTGACCGTAGAAGAAGATGATCTAAAAGGACTTCTTACATCATGTTCAAGAGCTTTAAGTTTGTGGTATGTACTCATCAAAGGTAATCATGTCCAAACCACCTTTAGCTTTTAAAGCAATGCCCACGTCACCAGATGGAGGTAAAGACCTCGAAACTTAGAATTACAATCATCATTATCTAGCTTTGCTCTAAACCCGATTTAATCGACTTAAAATCTTGTGAAACTTGTCATAGCCCTTGTGAATTCCTTCCTCTTCGAGATTTGAAAACTCAAACTGTTGTCTCAGATGGACTTTTTCAGCCTCCTAGACTCCTCATTCCCACCGAACTTTGCCTTAATTGCTAACCATATGTCCTTAGCATCTTGCATGAAGTGAAAATCACTCAAGTGATCCTCGTGAATAGCTTGAAGAAGAATGGTTCTAACCTTGGTTTCTCTCGAACCGCCAAGAATTCTTCAAACCAGCTTGGGAGGAACATTAGTCATCTTACCCGCAAGATCCGTGGTAGTTCTTTTCAAACTGCTTCCTTCAAGACTATCTCCCATAGATTCCAATCAATGTTGAGATCCAGCTCGCATCTTCATCGCCCAAAGATCATACTCCTCCCTTAAGGTAAGGAAACTTAGCATTGCTATTAGAGAGACTTAGTTGTTGCAGATGGGTGGAGTTTTGTTGTTGGTGAATTCAAGATCAAGATCCGATCCGCATGATAATTTTTGTTATGGTTGTATGGGTGTTCAAAAAACTTGTCCTTAGTATCGTAGAGACTCTCACGAGGCTCGATACCACTTGTTGAAACAGATGCACCTTGATAGATCTTGAGCTCGTGGATCGTTATATATGCCTATGTAATCACAAGCACAATAAAAGACAATCTCTACTACTTATATTTATCGGAATATAAACACAAGTAACACAAATAACTAAGAACTCGTGATCCTCTATGGATCGTTATATTAACTCAAACTATGTTTTTCCAATCCAGACATAACTCATTCTAATGTGTTCCTTTATAGACAAGGAACCCTAAACAAACCCCTAAACCGCTTCCCAAGAAACGATAAACATAAAACTAAATAAGATATACACAATCACTTCCTAATAAAGCTCATGAATATCCAAACTAAATATACTAAACACGGAATAATCACTTCCGTAAACAAATTAATAACTATTAAACTTCAAAGAGATTATGTCTTCGCAGAATCCACTCTACTTCAAGAGAATCCTTCAGCAGTAATTTCAAAGATAATCCAAACTTCACATAATTCCCAACAGTTTTCTTCCCCTGTTTGGGAGAATTTCCCAAATCTTTATTGAATTCCTCTGAATTTCCATCATCAGGTGAGGATGGAGATGATATCACTATCTTTGCAATTTTCCTTTGCTTCAACCCCTGCAACTCTTTCTTCAAAGTATGAATCTCTTCTTTCAGTTGTGTAACATCCTTGGCATGCTGCTCCTTTACTTGTGCCAAGTCTTTCTCTAGAGATTCAACCTGCTTAGCTAATTTGGTACAAAGTTCCATCAATTTCATAGGTTGCCCACTGCCCTCAACACTTCCAACTATGTGACCTGTTGGGAGAGGTGAATCATAGGGCATTGGCTCGTATTCCTCCATAGTTGGACTAGGTTGCAGCACCGAACCACCACTTGTTCCTAAACCAAAAGGATCGTGACATGTTGTGTTGTAATGAGAGGAGTTGGTCGTTTTTGCCTCCTCTCATAGGTGTGAGAAACCGTGGAGTGTAATCAATGTTTGGAACTGTGATTGTGGGTGTGTTGTGTACCTGTGAAATCTTTGCAAGCATTTGAGGAAAAAGAGGTATAACAACCCTATTGCCATCCTTATTCATGTTTTGAAAAACTTTCGCTTAAGGCAACGGATTTTATAAACTCTTGTATGGGGTTGCAGCTTGAAATTATTTAACATCGCTTGACAAACCTTGGATACATCAAAATTTTGTTGAGCTCTTTACATTGCCTTGCATACTTGTAAAAATATATTTAGACCAATTAAAATCTTATCCGTAGCTAGACAAACCAAAGGGTAAGCCATTGTTGAACTGAATTGTTTATAATATGTTTTCTTAGGACTTAGGCAATGTAATAGAGTATGTATTAAAAATCTCGAATGAGGACAGAAACCACTCTTTTTGAAAGTAGCCTTTTTGTCAGTGGTATCATACCCCATGGATGAAAGTTGTGTATGAATTTCTGGCATGAGTAATGTGATGATACCATTAAGATCATCCAATTGGAGAATTGTCCTCAAGGATGCCTCAGTAACATCAATAGTTACCCCATCCACAGTGGCTCTAAGAGCATCCACTGTTTCATGTGTATCTCTACTTTCAATGGTTATGGGCTGAACAGAGATCCAAAACTGTTTGATTTGAGAGATATAGATTATGGGATTAAGAAGTAAAGCATACATTATATGAGTAGTATTTAGAAAGTCCACAATCTGATGAAAAATAGGGCCACTCTTGTCGTTTGACTTTTCCAAATAGGCCACTTGGTTGTGCTCATCTGCAAAGGTGATTGGTGCCATAGTATCTTTTGATGAAAAATGTATTGTGTCAGTATGAATTGTATGAATAACTTGCTAATTGAGAGAGAAAGATATATACTGTTAGGGTTTAAGAGTTTTCCGCAAGAAAGATTATCTAAGGAAAAGATTTATCTTTAGAGGATAAATAGCAATTAGGAAAGTAGATAATCTTCTAAAAATTTTACCCTATATATATGGAAAGCAATTTCTCTTCAATGGCTAGGAAAAATATGTTATCGACACAACAGCTTGTAATCGCTAGATCGACAAGGGTAAAAATAACACCGCGATGGAAATCGTGAACTAGCAAAGGGTAAGTTTTCACAAAATTTTCAAAGAGCAAGTGGTAAAGAAAACATATGAAAATTGATCGCTTTATCATAGTTTTTAGCAAACTACCAGCTATCAACGGATTTGTTATGTGTTTACCATGATCCGCTTGCTATGGACTAGCCAACTCTTAATCATAAAGAATATGGTGAGTTGATAACCATATAGTTTTGGTAAACTATCAACCATTAACGGATTTGTTAAGTCTTTATCAAGAGCCGCTTGCTTCGGACTAGTTGATTCTTATGTGGATTAGACATGGTGAATCAATAACCATTTGTTGTGTGTCACAGTTACACACCTTTTATGATCAACTCCCATCATTGCTGCATAAAAGTTAAAAACAAATACAAGCAAACATATACAAACTTATACAACAATTTTAGTACCCAAAAATTTCCTCTCAACACCAAAGACAATTAGACACAAAAATTTTATGGATTAAGCATTCCAATACCTATTACCATGTACTGAAATCTACCCACATCAAGCCATTTTGTTAATAAATCAGCATAGTTGTCATCAGTATGGATTTTGACAACTTGGATTAGCCTTTTCTTATAACAATCTCTTATAAAATGGTGTCTAATTTCAATATGTTTAGTCTTTGTGTTGAATCGATTCTTATTTATGCAAATGGTAATCGCTATTGTCAATATGGATGATGGTATTCATGAAATTGTACCCATAGTCCAAAAGTTGATTCAAAGCCATAGAACTTGAGCACGAAAGAACTGCAGCAGCCCACATACTCGCCTCGCTTGATGAATTTTCCGCCATTGTTTGTTTCTTGAATCGCCATGACACCAATCTATTTCCAAGAAATTGGCATCCACCTATTGTAGATTTTCTATCCAAACTAGCTCCAAGATAGTCACTATCTCGAGTAAGTAACCAATTCTAGAGGTGATTCTAGGGTACCATAATCCCGCTTAGGAAATGCTTTAAGATATCCAAAATCTTCTTCACAGCAGTCAAGTGTGAGAACCTCGAGTGACCAAATCTTGCACAAGCACATATTGCAAACATAATGTTCCGCCTACATGATGTAAGATACATCAAAGAGCCAATCATAGATCTGTACATGTGCACATCAACTGCTTCACCACTATTTTCCTTCAAGAGTTGATGTGTAATCTTGTCTCATAGGGTGCCGGATGACTTTGCATCCGTGAACTTGAACTTCCTTAGTATCTTAGCCACATATTTATCTTGATTGATGAAAATACCATCTGGCCTTTGTTGTACTTGAAGTCCCAAAAAGAATGTGAGTTCACCCATAGAACTCATCTTGAATTTTTCCTTCATTAGCTTCTCAAACTCTTTGCACATCTCTGTCTCTGTAGAACCAAAAATGATATCATCAACATATACTCTATGTAGTTATCTCGGTCGAAAATCACATATCGTTCAAGGACCGATATTTGAAATATCGGTTATCGCGGTGAGATATCGGTGAGATATCGGTTTTTTATATTATCTAGAATATTAACTATATATATAAATACCCCTACCTTCCCACTCTCTCATTTTCACTCTTTCACTCTCTCACTACAAAACACACACACACACACATATTCCTCCTTTCTCTCTATATTTTCGGCCAACCCATTAGGGTTCCTGCCGCCTTCATTTCCGCCAACTTTCCGCGAACTCCAACATTTACACCACCTATCCTAGATGATAGATCAAGGTCTCATGGTTCTATTTTTCGTACACGCGCTTTGAAACACCTTAACGCGCTTCTAGATCGAGTTTTTAAGATTCGAGATTAGGTTTTCACCTTATAACGAATCATTAAAGGTTGTTCAAGTGGATTTTTAATTGGGTTCTCATTTATTGGGGTTTCTACGATCCGAAAGTCAAAAAAATAAGTCAAAATATCGCCATATCGTATATCTCGCCGATTTCAAAATATCGCCAAAATATCGCCAAATATCGCCGATATTATCGGATCTGATATTTTGGGGCGATATTTTGAACCGATATTTTTTTAGGGGCGATATACGAGATATCGACGATATATCGGCGATATATCGCCGAGATTAACTACATAGCATATACTTGAACTAGCAAGATATCTGTTGGAATCGCTCCTAACTCGTAAATGGAACGACATTGACTGGATTACAATTTCTATCGTTGTTAGCTAAAACACATGGGCTTGTTATGTCATATAGCCATAGTTGTAAGTGTTTAGCTATAAATACCCCTCCATACTTCCATGGAGGGGTGAGATTTCTTGTGTAAGCCTTTCACCTTTCAATAAAATAACACATAGTTCTCTCCCTTCTCTCTTGTTTCTCTCTCTAACTTGAAGATGGGTTTCTTCCATCTTCCAATACCTCCCGATTCACCAAATCATCCATACATACGATCCTAACATTGGTATCAGAGCAAGGTCGGTTTTATAATTGGTTGATTTTGGTGATGTTTTTCGTTTCAAAATCTTGTTTTTAAATCTGTTTTAATCTTAATTTTCACAAAATTTTTTTGGTTTAATGATTTTTACAAGTGTTATTGTATCATTTTTGTTCCAAAAATCTTATCTTTCATATTTAAGATACATATCTGCTTATGTATTTTGTAGTCTTTATCCATCTCGTGATATGGTCCAATGGTCAACTGTCAAACGTCATGGTTAAACGGGTTATTGGAAGCGTCGCTTTCATATCCGGGTTACTTGCAATTTGGATGTAATTTTTGGTCGAATTCATCACGAAAAAAAGTCAACATGGGTCAAAACCCCAGTTCTACGCCTAAGGATCTTCATATTGTTTACGAGTAGCTTGGAAAGCTACTGTAAGGTATTACGCGAGGGTCTTACACATAAGACATTTACGCTTAACTTTTTGGCTTACGCCTAAGTGTTGGCTTACGCCTAAGTGTCGGGTTTACGATAAGGTTTTCATGTTACACGAAGTCATGGGTTTCGTGAGGTTACTTAACTGCTTACGCATAAGACTCAAAACCAAATATTTTACGATAAGACCTTGTGACGAAATGGAGATGAAGCGAAATATGGTTTACATTGACCAAAACCAAAATTATCAACTATCGCTATAACAAAACAATCATCCAATATCCAACATCATATCCTAATCTATACACAACCATTGATTCTCACCGTCACTCCCAACACTCACCATCTCTAAACAACTACTCGGATTTAAAATTAAAAATTATCAAATGATCTCACCATATTTTCGTGTGTCAATAAATATTATCGACTTCATAGTTCAATAAACACGAAAAATATCACATCATCGATCTATTGTTGAAGCTTAGCTTCATTGATATCTGAAAAATAGGTGAAAGATTCATAACAAACATGTTATGATCTATTATTTTATTTCGCTTAAACACAAGTCTACAACAATTAAACCTTACCCGAGACCCTTTTCTTAAGGATCTTGAAGCATTCGTTAGTTTTTCTTCTTAATTCGTGACGAGTGAAAATTAAAGTAATGGCTAATGGTTCGGATTGTGAGGTTGATAGAACCGAGAATGGATTCGTAGGTATTATTTTGTTTGATGGATGAAGATAAAATTGATGATAGATTGAGATGAGATCTAAGTTTGATGAGATGAGGTTAATAGCGGTAACAATGAGTGGCGTAAAAGGAGATGGGGCGTATACAAACATGTAGGTTAACGAAATGATACAAGCGATTAGGTGTTACATCTTTAAGTACCGGTATTTCATTTGTGTGTGATATGGATGGATTGTGAATTGAGTTCAACAGGTTATCACTCGAAATATTGGGCCTGACCCAGGTGCTAATAGTTATGAATAGATGGGGTAATATTTGTTGGGCTTGTTCCATAAGTTCTACTCTTGGGCCGAAATGTTTAATTCCACTAATAGAGTTGGTCTGCAATGATTAATGGACTGCAATATTTAGCAAAAAAAAGTTGCTATTTTGGTTTGATAAAATTTCAAGAGGATACAATTTTTGAAAAGAATCGGGAAAAACCATTATCAAAGTTCATCTTAACCGTTAATAAAGGCTAGTTTTTAGCGTTTAATCGCAAGATGTGACTACGGCGTTAATTCTCTATTATTTATTTGAGATTGAAGTGGGATTTCACGGGTGCGTGTACTTAGTATCTGAAGATATTGGGGTTGCTTGGATGCATGATTCTTCGAGATCCTTGTTCGAGCTTTAACCATTTCGAATGACAAAGACTTGAGTTATCTAGGTGAACTCGATGTAAGGAGTTACGTTGTTGTGCTCACGACTTATAACTATCACTTTTAAGGAGTTACGTTGTTGTGCTCAAGTGTCACACTTAGGTGTGGATAATTTGAGAAACTATAAGTTTACCTTTTTCGCTCAGATTCGAAAAGGGTTCTTCGTCGACAATAGTGCAAGTTTAAGTCACAAGTTCGGTTATTTTACTCGCCTCAAGTTCGTCATATTGGGTTTTTCTCCATCAGTAGTCACTACAAAAAGCCGTTAGAATGATAATGGGGTCGGTAAAGATTAGCTGAGAAGAGTATACACAAGTAGAGAAGTCTCGTAAGCAATTGATTCTCACACGATATTTATGGTACTTCACAATTGTTCGCTTACTTGGACATACATGGTTTCGCTGTCTCCAATTCATCATCAACATAGGTGGTGTATGATTCTGATTCATTGAAAACATCGGAGGGAAGAGAGTATAGGTGGTGTCTGCTTCCTTTGTTGTTTTTGGATTTTTTTTCGAAAACCCTCTCATTTCATGAATTTCTTCAATCAGGCGGAAGAAATGAGACGATCAGTGGTTAAGATTTCTCAAGTTGGTGTTATCGTCTCACTTTCACAGAGTTATCGTGTGTGAAGTTACCTAAATATGATGTTGTGATGCCACACACACGGTCATTTTATCGAGTAATTACAGATTCACAAGTAACTATTATTTCGATAGACCGCAATATTGTGGGGAAGTCGTTTCAATTCGCCTTCGTGGTTTGTTTGGTGTGAAGCATCTACATACGTGAGAAGATCTTGTTGATTTCTTGCATGTTACCCCGAACGGATTTTCCGCAACAAGTCGATTTACCTTGTGTGGTTTATCGCTCATCTACAAATTCCACAGCGTCTTGAAAATTTCAAAAGTTAGAGGAATGTTAACTACATCAAAGTTTAGAATCATCAAGACGTTTGTCGGTTTGGGGAAGTCGATTCGTAAACTTTGCCAAAAGGAGTGTACGGAGAAGTCGCTAAAGACATGCAGCATGAATCGGGGAAGTTAATCCAATTTATGCATATTACATCATTTGCCTACTATTGAAGAAAACGGTTCTCAAGTCAAGGTACCGAAGAAGACAAAGAGCGTAAACTTTCATCATCCTCAAAGACTTGAAGAGCTTATGAAGACCTTTCTTTATTTGTTTTCTATATTTGTAGTAAATGTTGTAAGTAATCCCTTATGTCGTCCCATTGGGGAAGATTGTTGAATCGCTCCTAACTCGTAAATGGAACGACATTGACGGATTACAATTTCTATCCTTGTTAGCAAAAACACATGGGCTTGTTATGTCATATAGACATAGTTGTAAGTGTTTAGCTATAAATACCCTCCATACTTCCATGGAGGGTGAGATTTCTTGTGTAAGCCTTTCACCTTTCAATAAAATAACACACAGTTCTTTCCCTTCTCTTTTGTTTCTCTCTCTAACTTGAAGATGGGTTTCTTCCATCTTCCAAGACCTCCCGATTCACCAAATCATCCATACATACGATCCTAACAATATCATTCTTGTCTTTCTTGATGAACAAAGTCTGATCCACTCTGCCTCTATGAAACCCATTATCAAGAAGATAAGTAGTTAAGGTCTCATACCATTTTCTTGGCGCCTGATGCAAGCCATACAAAGCTTTAACCACCCTGTACACTTTGTTAGGATAGTCATGGTCTTCAAAGCCTAGATGTTGTGAAACATATACCTCCTCATCAATCTGCCCATATACAAAAACACTTTTTACATCCATTTGATAGACTTTAAAGCCCATAAACGATGCATAGGCTAAGAACAACCTATTTGCTTCAATTCTTGCAACTGGGGCAAACACTTCTTCATAGTCAATGCCCTCATCCTGAGTGTATCCTTGAGCCACAAGCCTAACTTTGTTTCTTATAACTATTCCTCTTTCATCCTTTTTGTTTCTGAACACCCATTTTGTACCTATTACCTTCTTGCCAGAAGGTAAATCGCAAAGCACCCAAACCTTTTGAAACTTGAACTGGAGCAACTCTTCTTGCATTACTTCCACCCAACTTTCATCTTCAAGTGCCTTGTATACATTCTTTGGCTCCATTTGTGACAGAAAACACATGAAAAGACATTCATTCTTGCCTTCATGATTCTTAGATTCATAGAGTTCACTAATAAACCTATGAACATCAGGCAATTTTGATTGTCTTCTAGTCTTCACTGATGAATTTACATCCCCAATCACATTTTCAAAAGGATGTGATTTATTAATTGAGGTATGGGGAGTATAAGAAACTGCAATCTCATTCAAGATATTTAAGATTTCAAAATCATTTGCTTGAGCTTCCTCTCGAATCGAGTTGTATGTTCCACTGGTGTTGTAGTGGAAACTTGCCTAGCAATGGAATCAATTTCCACCGCTTTCATGATTTGCGATGTTCATATTGCCAGCTCCTTCTTTTCCAGAATCATTAGAAGGTTGAGCATCTCGAGTCCTTGGAATATCATCATTATATGCATAGTCCTAAAGTGGCAAACTGAATTCATCTTGATCATCTACTTGATCCTTGCTTGGTTCATCATCATCAAGAAACTCTTCTGATCCTGCAAAGTCATAAGTAGATGTACCTGTAGAGATAGGTACATAATTCATAGTATGGGTTAGAGTATCAAGATTAAACAGCCTTTCTGGACCAGTTCCTTTGACATTTACTTTGTTTTCCAGGAACTCAACATGCAGATTCTCTTAAATCTTTTGGGTTCTTAAGTTGAATACCCTAAAAGCTTTGCTAACCATGGAATACCCAACACAATACCCTTCATCAGATTTCTCTTCAAATTTGCCCAGATGATCTATGGTATTGAGAATAGATACATGACATCCAAATGGTCTCATGAAGTCTAGGATAGGAGGTCTAACTCTAAATAACTAATAAGGTGTCTTGTTCTTTGTTTTCACTACTAAAACCATGTTTTGCACATAACATGCAAAGTTAAGCTTACCCCAAAAGTGATTGGTAATTTTGAATCGCCAACATGGTTCTAGCAAATTCTATAATTGTCCTGTTTCTCCTCTCAGCAACACCATTTTGGTGAGGAGTTCTAGCAACACTAAATTCTCTTTTAATATCTTTATCTCTGCAAAAATCATCCATAACTCTATTCTTAAACTCTGTCCCATTGTCACACCTAATGATTTTAACTTTCATATCATATTGGTTTTCAATTTCTGTGATGAAGATCTTAAGAATGCCAGTTGTTTCATCCTTAGTTCTTAGAAAGAAAACCCATGTAAACTTGCTAAAATCGTCAGTCACAACAAGATAATACTTCTTAAGATTTATGCTGCTCACAGATGTAGGACCAAACAAGTCCATATGTAACATTTGAAGTGGGTGAGCAATAGAGTTAACCAACTTTGACCTGCAAGAAGCTCTGTGTTGTTTACCTTTAAGACAAGCAACACATGTTTGATCATTTTCAAATCTTTTCTGAGGTAATCCTCTTACCAAACCATCTTTAACAATCTTATTAATGGTTTTGAAATTAACATCACCAAGTCTTCTATGCTATAACATGGATTCATCCACTGTGGCCTTTGTAAGCAAGCAAGCATAATCATCTTTAGCAACAATGTTGTTCATATCAAAGCTATATAAGTTGCCTTTTCTAGGAATCTTAAAAGAATCGACTTTCATCGAGCATCTCGAAAATCCTTAGAGAGAATAAAACAAATATCTTTAGTAAAAGAACATTGTTTTTCTTGTCACACATTTGTGACACACTAAAAGATTATAATTAAGCTCTTTTACATAGTACGCAGTTCAAATCCAAGTTACCGCTTTTGATTACTCCTTTACCAAGAACTTTTCCATTAACTCCACCTCCAAAACTAACAAACTGCTCCATCATAGTTTTCAAAATCGAGAGATAGGACTTGTTGCCACCATTTGCCTTCAACATCCACCGTCTGTAGCCTTGATCTCGATTTCTTTGTCCTTGGATGTTCTGCACATATAAGAAAGGAGTTAGTTTTTTGGAGACCCAAGCCATGATTGACTTGTGTCTGCCTCGTGTATCAATATAGTTAAATCTATCAAGGTCATTGATACATCATTGGGATTAGTTGTAGAGGTAATTCCTTTAGGTTTCCATTCCCAACGTGGCCGAGGCCTTCACAAAGATTTCCATGTTACCCCGGTCTTGTTTACAACCCTTGCAGTGGGGACTTTTGATCGAGCAAAGGTAATCACGATTTGGTTTTAGGTACCTCTCAAGTTAGTTATGGTTAACCCTTTTATCGAAAAATACCTTTTCATTGCTTGTGTAGATTTTGCAAAAGTTGTTTTGGGTTTTGCACTTGTAATGTGTGATTTAGGGTGGCAGTGTTACGCTTTAGCAAGGGTAAAAGTTTTAAGACCACTTCTTAGTTGAATCGCTTCTTGGGATCATTTTGATGTATGAATTAGGGTGTTTTATGTTTTGAAACCTGCTTGACTCCACCCTTTATTCCCATGAACTTCCCTTCTCCCAAAATGATGATCACAATTAGCATGTACATGTTCAAAGCTACCACGGATATAACATGCTTTATTGTTTATCACAAAATCACTACCTAGTTGTTGAGATTTCACATGATTCCAACTCCTCTCGGTTACCCCTAGGAGTTGTTTACTTGTTTCTATACATCTCAAAGATACCTTACAGTTGATCTATGTTTATTAACTTGTTTCCTGGATTCCTCACATGTGATATTTACAACTTTTGGGATAGAAGCCTCTACATTCTTTTTAACATTCTCATCAACAACAGATGAGTCACTTGCACTTTCAAAAACACCAGATTCAAGCTTAACTTCTTCCTCATTTTTCACAAACTTGAGAGGACTATATTTACGAATAGGTTCCTGAAATTCTTCTTGGCCTGTATGAGCTAAATCTATGCCTGGAGGTGCTGGAACAGCTCTTAGTGGTTGAGGAACTGTATTGTATCCCATACCAGACTTAACTTTACTAGTAATTTGAGCATTCCAAATTTTATCAATTGACTTAGACTGATGATATAAGGTGTCAACAGACAAATTAACATTCTCATTTATCTGTTTAAGTTTTTCAAGCCCTTCTTTTAGTGCCTCATTCACTGTTGTCTTATGATCTAACTCTCTTCTGAGAACAATCATATCATCATTATATTTTGACTCATTTTCTCTATAATGCTCTAGTTGTTTCTCTAATACAAAGATACCTCTTCTAAGGTTTGACACAGTATAATTAGCAGCAAACAACTATGTTCTTTGGTTTTCATAAGATTCATTAAGCCTTTCACATTCTCTAGAAGCCCTACATGTTTTAGAACAACTTTTAAAGTTTTGTACCTCGTAATCGGAGAAAGCCATGAGAGCATGTTCTGTAGCAATAAAAGTACCATCTGAAGATTGTTCCTCTTGTCCATCAGCCATGAAACTCCAATCATAGCTCACACCATCAATAGCCAACATTGCCTTTGGTTCCTCCACAATTGGTTCTTTCTTTTGCTTGTACCAAGTAGACCTGTTGTCTTTCTTCTTTGGTCTTCTGCATTCTCTAGAAAAATGCCCCAACTTGTGACAGTTGAAACACTCTACTTTCTTTTTATCGAACCCTGCAGTTTCTCCACCATTTATGTGAATTGGCTTCCCAGTCTTGTAGAATTTCCTAGCCCTCATGCTAAGAAGAGCTATTTGCCATTTTATGTCCATCTCCTCCAAGTCATCTTCATCAATTTGCTCTATGTCTTCATGAGTTAATATAGAGCCATTAACTTGAGTGGAGATAAAGGCATAAAAGGTAGGATCTCCAATACCAGAAGCTTCTTCTTTGAACTGCGGTGGTAACACTAGCATTACCGATGGAAATCGTAGAACCAAGAAGGCAAAATCATCATCACCGCTATCTTCAGAATCATCACCGTCAACGAGGTTGACAACAATCCAAAGCTACTAGAGCTTGTACCAAGTTTCCGCTTTCTTCAATCTTTTTTCAATGAGTTTGAAGTTGTTGTAAAGATCATTGAGCTCATAGTTTCAATCTACGGTTTATTTTCCCGACTGTAACATTTGTATGAAACTCGTGAGCAAACTTCTTAGAAACTTCAAATTGAGGTCTTCTTTTCTACCTTAATTCCAAACACACTCGAGGTGTGACAATCTTCGAGTTTGGTGAAGATGTTGTCAAGTGAGTCATTGCTTGAGCGAGAAGTTTTCATAACTTTGCTTCAACAATGTCTTTTTGAGTCTTCTTTGTAGCATCATTGCCACCAAACACCGAGCAAATCTCTTCAAAAGTTCTTTGTCGTTTGATTTTTCTCAAATCAATGATCGATCATTAGGAAGAGTCATAAGTAACAAACTTCGCCTTCGTGTCATTCTTCTTCTTTGCTCTTTAATCATTAGTCTCGGTACAAAAAGCTGTACAACTTCTTGGTCACCAACTTTCTGGTCTTCTTACGAGACTTGAAGGAATCACCAAGTAAGATGATCTCCCATAGAGCATAGTCTTGTATGAGAAAGTATTTCTCAATCATTATCCTCCACATCTCAAACTCATTAAGTTTGAGCTTAGGAAGCCTTGGAGCGAAATTGGACCGGTTTTCCATCTCCATTGATTTGAGTGAGTAGGTTAAGCTTATTCCTTGAATCTTCTAAATCAAAATACCGTAACCTTCGCCTCGATACCACTTGATGGATCTAAACACACACCTTGTATTAGTGATATTTTGAATTATATTAATAAGCACGCGAATATACTTAGTAATACTTAGAAGATGGATTATATGATGTAATGTAAGTGAGAACAGTTTAACACAATGTCACACCCTCAAATTACTTGCTTTTGCGTGAATGGAATTCACGGGATTGATTGTCATAGCATCACAATCACAGTTATATTGAACGACCTAAAGTGTCGTTTGAAAAACACATCGCTTTGATATATTAAAACAATCGATTTTACAAAGTATAGGTCCCAAATGATAGTCAATATGTACGAAAATAAATTTGTTACAATCCAAACGATGTTTTAAAGTGCATAAAATCCATGTGACGACGTGTCGTCACCGCGACTCAATGATAAGTCCTTATGCATGCCATGAAGTATGTGCCTTAGATACCTGAAAATACATTGCTAAAAGTGTCACCACAAAGGTTGAGTGAGTTCATAGAGTTTATGTAAATGTTTTATACGACTACCACAAGTATAGGCCATGTATGACGAATATGTCACATAAAAATGTTACAATTGCTATAAGCACATGACACCGAAGCTAGACTGTTCCTGATGTTCGCCCCAACAGAGTGTTTTGCCAAACAACTCAAATAATTATATTAAATGAAATGCATCCGTTTGACCAGTTGGGACCACCAACCCGGATGGAGGAGTCACCCTCAATAGATCTATTCACTCACCCCGCTTCTTCCTAATTAACGGTTCATGATTATGAAATGGGGACATTCAATTGGCAACGAGGTAACTTAAGCAATGTAATGAATTTGATATACTTGGTATCGTAATAAAAATGATGTGCAATGTATTCTCCCCCGTAGGTTTGAAATAATGAATAAACTTGTAAAACGGGGCTATGAAAACTCACTTGGACAATGATGCGATGGCAAAAGTGGATACACTGAAATGAGGCGCAACCTCTAACCGTGACCTATTATGAATGATACTTTCTATAATAAGTTATGATGTAATGTTATTCATGCAATTCGTATGATATCTATACCACTTGTGAATTTTTGAAAATAACGTTTATCGTCAAAAAATAATCTTATAACGTCTTGACAATTTATAAATTACTTTACAAGTATTTTCGTTGAAATGATATCCTACGATAGTCATTTAGTGATTTATTATGAAATTATAACTTTTCGTCGTAAAACAATGTCATTTGACAATTCATGAAAGTGACTAAATGGCCTCGAAAAGCTAGTCATAAAATGGTGCACATCGAGTGTTAGGAAACAAACTCAACGGTTTTGGAAAGCTTGTAGCATTATCTCAAAGTCTTAGCTTTTAAATTTTATCATAGAGGTCTCGATCATGGAGAAAAACATAGGTAAAGTAGGGTACTTGTACCAAAAATATAGTTTAAGGGTAGTTTTCGGCAAAGTTTGAGTGACCGTATTTTATTCGTTACAACTCCGTTTGACGAACGGTTGGACATTTTGGAAAATAGGCTAGGCGAACTTACTTTTACTAGAAGAAAACGTTTTCTAAAAAGTATTCCATCGATGTTAAAAACGACTCTCAACATGGTCCTTAGCGGCAACTAGTTTTTGTCTAATAGGAAAAATATATGTTTTATATACTTGTAATAAAAGTTACGATAACCTTGTTTTAAAATGTGAATAACTTAGTCGTTATAAGACCGTTTTCTACGTTTTATATGTCCTTGGCTTCGTGTTAAATTATGCTAATATATTTTTGATAAATCGACTCATTTAGATAACGCTTAAGACTCATTTTTAACCCTTAAATATCTGGACAGCATGCCGAATTTTCCGGAAAATATAGTTTTCGCCGTTAAACTTGAAAATAGCATAACTTCTTCGTTATAACTCCGCTTAACCCGCTTCAAGCGGCCACGTTTCGTTTTAAAGTATATTTTCTGATTATCTAGCCCAAAGTATTTTGTAAACTGTCGAAATTTCTAGACTTAGCAAAATTGATCAGACCCTTATTTATTGTTGTCGAAAGTGATTTTTCTCGCGTAATACTTATTCTAACCACTTCAAATCAACGCCAAAGCTATTCTAAACCTACCATACACCTTCTTAGGGTGTCATGGATTCCTAGACATCATCAAAAATGATATGTTTCAAGGAATAATTATAGGATGATATATATTCATTATAAGTACTTAAAAACAAATAAACTGGTATAGATAATCATATAACTTGCATGTTTTCTTCAAGCATGATACAAATGACCAAAGTATGAATATGAAAGATAAAAATGATCATGAAATGCTTACTAGTGTAGTGATGAGGTTTAAAGAACAAGGTTTTTCCTAATTACCCTAGGTTTTTATTTCAAAACCTTTATTAAGAGTATACTAGGGTTAATATTTTAGCTTGATCTTGCAAAAATTTTGGTTTTCTCCTTGGTCTCTCCCTTGGCCGGTTTGTAAATGGAAATGGAGAGTAATATGTTTTTTTTTACACCTTAAGTTTTGAGCTAGTATGTGTATAATATTTTGTATATAACTAAAATATCACAAGTATAGGTTAGCTAGTAGATATTTTGAATAATATTGGTGTTGAGTCATCTTAGTTGGTCGACAAAGGTAAAAACAAAATAAGGTTAGTATATTTAGGGTAGCGTTAGCTAGAAATAAATTTTAACGGAACAAAACAAAATATATCAAAGTCATAAAAATTATAACAATACATTTCTTACAAAAATTTAGTGAAATAATATTTATCGAGTTGTATTTACGAAAACCGTCGTAATTATATAAATATAACAATTTATATACAAAATAAATTTAAAACACCGGGTAAACTAATAATATTATTTTTATAATCTTAATATAGGTATAAAAATATATTAGAATAATTTTTGGAAGTGTCAGATCAAATGTTCAAAATAAATGATTACGCGATGGCGTTTATTTAATAGGAAATTATACATTTAATGAAATAAGCAAAACCATGCATGAACTAATATGATGATGATGTTACTAATGATATGTAGACTAATCCTAGTCTATATGAAATGTCCTCGATGATTGCTCATGAATTCGCAGCTAAACCATTAAGGTTACGCGAATTTGATACTCGTAAACCTAGTTTACGATAAATGATGAATAGTGAATCATGAATAGTGATTTTCTCCGGGAATAAATAGTGTTTTGTGAATAGTAAAATTTTGAAATACGTTCTCATAATATCAAATCGACTCCGAAAACAATGAATAGTAAAATGATGAATAGTAAATTCCCGAGATGAATAGTAAATTTGAGAAATGACCTGAAAGTACGAGTTGTCACACACAAAGCTCCAATATTATTAAGAATAATACGAGTGATCTTGCTTATCACTAGGGTTAAACCTTAAAGCTTACGTGAGTTTTTCGTACTCTAAACAATGACCTAGGATATCCTTTTATAGCACAAGGAGTCCTTTACAAGATACGTATAATGCTAACAATATAGAATATACACAAGATCTTTTCTATACTTATCAATACACGGATATATAATAATTATCCTAATAGCAGTGGTAATATATGTACTAGCAGTGGTAATGTGTTTCCACTGCTAGTGCAATCTTTAGCAGTGTCTTCCACAAACGTATCAGTGGTAACTGTTAGCTCTATTCCCAACAATGATCATTTTTAAAACCATCTTCATATGTTCAGCTCTCTTGAAGTGCATCCACAAAGTCTACCCAAACCGGGCCCGGGAATGACACAAAGTATATAAGGTAAATGATTAAGCGGGTGGCAAATGACTTTAGTAACTCGGATAAAAGAATGCCCATATTATAAATCTCTAATGAAACACGCGGTTAGTCCAAGCCGTTTAAGAAAGGTTTATCAAACGTGTAAAAGATCAAATAGTGTCAAATACATATAATTTAACACTTCTAAATATATTCAAAATCACCTCTAAGATGAAAGTTTCTGAATCATGTGAGTTGCTCTTATTATTATGACTGCTTGTCTCGATTTACATAACAATTAAATGGAACCGTATTATTGATACACGAGGCTCGGGATGATGGACCATCGACTCGGATTAAACCAATTGTAAGAACTACCAAAGGTAACTACTAAGAACTACTAAAGGTAATTACTACTTACTCAGAGTGGGAGTTCTTGAGGTGCCCGCAATGGATTTATCTTTGCCTAGAATTTATATCTAGAGATAGGTCACCGCAGATATCAAGTTACATGCATTTAGCGCCTAAATTTTTGGGGCATTGCCAAGTTTTTTAGGTATTAAATTCTAACTTATTGACAAGTGGTCATGTTTCTACTGCTTTTCCTGTGTTACTTAGTGGCCCTACCATAACCATTCCACTAAACTCCACACTAGCCGAAAATCTATCAATTTGGCTTGATAGATTTATCAAAAGAGAACTGTTGTCGATTGTGTCAAAATCATTTTGTTTGACCATAAAGTAATCTTTTTAAAGCTAATCATGTTTCACCTTGGCAATTCTATAGCTACAGAATAGGTTAGTGGACCAAGAATGGGCAAAAGAACGCTGATCTAGCTCCTCTTCGGACGACAGAACATTATATTTCTTGGGTTCGTTCATGATATCACGATGATATACTTTGAAGATGAGGTAGTGGTAAAGGGGACAAGTACTTTGCTCGGCTTGGGAAAAATGTAATTTCAATTTTTGAGACTGAAACTTTTAGTCTAATTGATAAGGAATCCATTAAAGTTGAAAATGTGATGGACTTCTGTTGGTCTCCTATTGATCCTATTTTTGCACTCTTTGTTCCTGAACAAAGCGGCGGAAATCAACTGGCTAGAGTGAGTTCTCAATGCAGTATTCTTAATAAAGATGAAATAGTTTTTTGAATCAACTTCTTGCTGGATTTAGTTAAGGTATTTGCTAACGGATGAAAATAGGTTGTGTTGACTCGAAAGTACTCATTAGCTGTATATTTTTTCTTTTTTAAATAATTAGTCCATCAAATATGATAAGTAAAATATGATTATCTCACTCATAATATAATATATTGAAGAATGTAATTTGTGAGGTTGTATGAATTATAAAAGTTTTGTTGAATTACTTTCTACACGTTTGGATGTTTTTTTAGTAAACATTTTTACCCTTTAGAGATAAAATGTAACCCTAATCATATGTCACTATTTGGAGGCCTAAATATTGTGTGTTGGCCTAGAAATCATAGTATGTTGAGGTAGATGATAGGGGAGATTAGTGAATAACAAGTGAAGGTAGAGGTTGCCATAGGAAAGCTTTGACCAAGTACAGAAGGTGAATGATTGTTGTTTAAGGTGGTTATTACGGAATGAGATGTTTTTGAATGGTGACAGATGTTTGTATTTTTACTAAAAGATTAAGGATGCAAAAATGGTGTAGTTGATAACATGAAGTAGGTGTCATAATAAGAGTTAGTATACTAAACTTGTGCCATTACATTCTAAACAACTACTAAAAGGTGACCTTCATAGATAATAAAAGCATAAAACCACTATGATCCTTTTGCACATGCCAACTATAAAAACATCGCTAAAATGAAAGGGGACTCAAGTTGTTCAAAATATAACGAGAGCTCCTATGGCATGAGGTACGCCACTACTAAGTTATCGGTACCATTCTTGAATGATCATGCAAGTTATCGGTTCCATTACAAACATAGCACATGAGATGGTTGTTGATATTTATTGTTCTAATATTACTTGGTTAGTCGTTGATCCTATGTATCCCAATGAATCGTATTTTGTTTGATATATTTATTGATCCATATTGTTATTTTTGTACTCCCACCCTTATTTATACTGTATCCTCACCTATAGAAAATTTTGGTGAATGCAGGTAAAATATTTTATAGTACATAGTTAATATAGTCACCACCATAGGTTAGCCTGATACAATTTACATCAATTGTTCAGCGATCGTATTGCAACTTATTTCTCTGCGTGATGTATGACTATCTTTGTATGATGCTCGAACTAATTCATTATAGGTAGCTTTTATTAATTCAGTTATGTTCTCACTTTTAATGTGTATTTGTGGGATTGAGGGAAGATATGATAAATCTCAAATCTATATCTCGACAGGTAGAATCTATAAATTTTTGTATCACATTGCTTTCTTAGTAATGGCTACAATATTATGTATTTTAGTTTGATGATCAATGATGGTGTAGTCCTTCTTTGCTTTTAGATACTGTAGATATAGTTATGCCCTTCTTTACCATTTGTACCACATCATACACAAACACAAAATAAAAAACTTTTGTTACTAGATCTCTAATTTTATATCTAACCAATATATTTTGACACGGATCTATGCACTCGCGAATGTAATTAGATGATTTCACATTGAAGCACCACGCATGAGAGGTGAGAAAGAACAATGCGAAAACTATCAGTCGAATATTCTTGATTCATTCCTAAATAACATAGTGCATTTAAACCCAAACACCTGACTGTATAACAAGATTTACAAACCTGAATTTGATTATTCCCAGTGAATGTTGTTCTCGAGTTACAAGTTGAAATATAATGGCCTCAACACTCCATAGATCTCCATGTGTTTCCTTTGACACACCAAAATTTATAATCTACTCATAGACACAGGCAATAAGGGTTGGAGATCAACATGAGCCGACCCTTTTTAACACTAACCAAAATACATAATTTGACCTATGAAACCTGCCCTACCCGCCCATTCTTACACTTATATTCTTCTGTGTGATAGATTTCATGTTACAGTTTTATGGTGTTTCATGTAGTGGGAGATATTGAAACAAGTTCAGGACATCCATATATTCAAGCATGTAACGAATTTTATGTTCACTGAGAAGTCAGGTTGCCAAGGACCGCTTTGTATGGGTACAGAAACCAGTTTGACTAATATTGCATCAACAAAACAACTATGTTATTCCAATACTATAACAAAATATTCTAATTTGAAAAAGCCCTTCAGAAGACCACCAGAGACTCAAAAATCCTTGGTTCTGAATTAGCTGTTGGTCTTGCTGATAGGCATCAGGTTGAAATACTTTCATATAACTAATATTAGGATTCACGGAAACTTGGAAATTAGAATAATTTGAACCTGTGCAGTTTATGCTCACAACAAATCAACAATCGGACCTTAACATTGTCAATGTAGGGGCTTCTCAGACTTTTCCTACAATAAGTATGAGCACGTTCCAGTTCAAGAAACTAATTACCACTCAGAGACAGATGGTCAAATGGTGAAACCTGTGCAGTTTATGCTCACGTCAAATCAACAATCAGACCTTAACATTGTCAATGTAGGGGCTTCTCAGACTTTTCCTACAACAAGTATGAGCACAAGTTTGTTGGTGATTTTGCATCACCGATATTATTTAAGTGTAATAGATTGACTTAGTTGATCAATGTGTAATTGTGATAAATGTTCAACAAGTCGGGGTTGTGCGGAGTGCACACTTGTATTACGTTATTAAGATAATTATTCGGGGGGCAAAGCCCTGAATGATGGGGGTCCGGGGGCAGCGCCTCTGGTGGCAGAGTCCAAGGGGAGGCAGCCCCTGGTATAAAGTGTTATGTTAAAAACGCACTAGAAAATAAAATTTCCGGTATTTTACCCCTTAAATTTAATCGTTTTTGGTGGTTATTATAAGCGCAATGGCGATTACAACCACCGTTGGTCAATTGGTCATATATTCATTTTTGGTTCCGTTTGATAACACAAAAAACGATTCACGATTCTAAATCGAGTTTTATCCAATTTAAGATTTCGGTGAACCATTGAAATACTTCAATCGAAATTGTTTACATGACTCTCGAGACATCGTGATCCAAATTCCAACGAGTCCGAATTGACCACCATGAAACCAATGGCTATGTTTTGTGGTTCAAATTGACACAACCAGCAATTCAATTGAAATTCAACTTTGGTGTATTATCGAATCAATCAATTCCAATGTCAAACGATGGTTTTCAATTTTCATGGAGCTACTACACAAGGTTTATAACCTCTCGAAATGTAACAACGTTTCAATTTTCTAAACCGTACACGTAAAACTCTTCATATTTTATTGTAGCATTCGCTTGATCACTCGGACACAATGGCCTACAACAACCAAAACAACATGATTATGATGATTCGCGAGCGTGGCTACCGATTTTGTCCAACCGACGTGGAGCTCATTGTTTACTACTTGAAACCAAAGATTGATATGAGAAGGCGGCACCCCAAATGCCCGATATTATGAGGTCAATATATATGACTACGGACCGATGAAATTACGGGTTAGTAAATATCTTTGTTAGTTTGGGTTTCAATTGTTGAGTATTATGTTGTTTCTTTTCTTTTGTTTCTTGAACGGCAAATATTTTATTAAGACTATCAAGAAGTTAGAATAGCAATTTACAATGAGTTCATACAAGTAATCATTTGTTTCAAAATTAATTGGAAATTTGTTTCTTGATAGAACAGCAAAACCAGAATATCGCTCTTATGAAAACAAATGGTACTTTTTGACGCCTATGGAGCGAAAACACCCTAACGGAAAGCGACAAACTAGGAAAACCAAGAATGGCTGTACTTGGAAGGCAAGTCAAATAGGTAAACCGAAAATTAAAATGATCGCCGTATAAGCCTTAAGAAAGATGTATGCAGCTAATCCTTTAGAATTAACATTTTGAATAGATTTTACCCTTCCGTCTCGGTCCGCTCACCTAGGGTCAGTTGGTCATATCTCCTAGGCAATTGGCCTCTACCGCCATTCAAAACTCTCGAACCATGGGTGACTACCAAAGAACTATGCATGCATACACTTAGAAATAATTGTGCGGAAGTAAAGTGTAAACGCACAAACAATTAAGGAATCATAATCAGGCTAGCACCAAAGGGTGCTAGCAGCTCATATTAATCATGCAAATCAATTCAATATTCAAAGGTACGAGATACATGAACCGAAAGTAAAAGAATTATAAAATGCTAAAGCTTATCGTAATGGTATGACTTCTCCCTTGGAAGCAACCCATATGCTCCCCTAGACACTGCTTGAGCTTTTTCCCACGTTCTCGTAGTATTGTGTGTGGAATGGGATGATTGTAAATGCCGGAATTGTGGGGTATTTATAGGCCGTGTCCGGGTTACTGGCGTAAGTATCGTGGCGTGGAACCTCTTTTGACCTAATGGAGTTAAGTCGTAACCTTTGGGAAGAGTTACGCCAGTAACCACTTGATAAGTTGGTATTCAGGTCACGCAATAGTTACGGCGTAATGTGAGAGATGAGTTACGCCATAACTTCTTCAAAATAGGCATCTTGTGATAAATATTTAGTAATGTTTCCATTTCGCGTCTCTTTAGCTCCAATGCTCGTAATTTACGAAAGTGGAAAACAATGAAAACAAGCGAAATCCATATAAATGATATAAATAACGAGCATTATCGGGGAAATTGACACTTAATATTCGAGGACTATTTGATGTTATCAAATATCCCCCACTTGAACTCTACTTGCCCTCAAGTAGACCTTATTAGATAGATTCCTAAAAGATATCTCCCAAAACCGGAAAATATGAGTTTACAAATCCCTTATGCTAGAATAAAACAAATTCGAACACCTCACGAAAAGGAACAAACACTCAAATCTCTCAACTATTCTAAGTGTCAATTTCGGGTGATCACCCAAACGCAAAGTCATAGCATGTATTCTATAATAAGCTTGGCGGTTACACAAATCTCCACCACTAGAGTTAAGGGCTAAACAATTCTCGAAGGCAATATGGGTAGACACGACAAAGGTAAAGGGTGACTCGTCATTACTAACATGTCACGGCTAAGTGGACAAAATCAATGATACATGACCAAATCCATGGCCAAGACACCAAAGATTGCTCATTTGCATCACCTGACACGCTTCATGACTAAAGGGTAGGATAAGACATGGGATATATAATTGGTGTAAAATGAAAACAAGCGGGTAGTCTAAATCTATAACCAAGTTATCACCACTTACCGTCCGCCCAAAGTTCAAGCTTAGAAGTCAAGAAACCGGATCATGAAATGCAAGGTAAATGTGTCATTAGAGGGCGTCGTGATGGGCACACTACCTTTTCTTCTTCTTCATGGCATAACTACCAACTCGAATCTTCAAATGTGACCGAGGTGGCCTCCTCGATACTAATCAATAAAGCTTATACTATAGTACTTATAACATCGCACTTTACAATATCATAACTCAATGGGAATTAGGGGTCTTCAATGATCTTCATAAATGTTGTCGATGAAAGTGTAATTTCCAAACCTTTCCACTCGAACCTTGAACTTAGGCAAATGATGACTTCCGATCACAAATAAAGACTACGTGGTAAAGCTAAGTGTATGGGTGTAACGAAACAATATAGTAGGTTGACAAAATGAAAGGAATGGCTCAGAAGGGTGTATCTAGGGGTATCTTGCACTAAAGGTGAGTGCAACAAAAGGGTTTCACATGGGGGTCGAAAAGTCGAGGTGACTAATCGATAGACTCACACTAGTAGGCTGTTTGGGTGATAATCCTATAATATTGCCTTCTATAACTGAAAATTCCAAATACATCAAGCTAACTCAACATACCTCGTCCATGGTCTCGAAATGATGCAAAGGCCAAGTTCTAAAGTTTACAAGCTACCGGCACACTCATAATTTGGTGGATTTGGGGTAAAATATTGGAAACGGATAAGGCTAATCTCACCATGTAATTTCAAGGGTTGTATGTGCTCGGTTAAGGTCTAATCTAGTTAGGTTAGGAAAAACATGTCAAAATTTTAAAATGGCATAATTTTCAAAATAAACTAGAAAAATGAGGCGAATAAAGTTCAAGAGATAATTCTACTCTCGTCCCCCACTTGAATTGTAAAAGTCCCTTTTGTACTAGGCATTAAAATAAGGGTGAAGAGAAAGGTAGAATTAGAGCGAGAACTTCTCTAAAATTTGCTCCAAAAGAAGAGGAAGGCCACAAAAAGAACCGTGCCTTCGTTTAGCGTCATGAACAAACTTCAATCCTCGAAATCACAATACCAACAAGCATAATTCTAAAAGAAAAATGAAAAACGAAAAACAAACCTAAATCACTTTTGTAGGAATCACGGTTGCATTTAGCGTATGCAATGCCTTTTAAACCACTTGGTGTCCCAGTGGACGAGTGAAAGTCTCGTGAGGGTTTACAGGAACACACCCACAAAGTTCATTTAAAAACTAATACAAGGTTCTTGTGTTTTAAAATGAAAGAACTAAGCAGAGGAGAGTTACGTCGTAACTCCTATTAGGAGTTATGCCGTAACTTGCAAACCCTTGTATGAGTCAGTAGCGAGTAGTTACGGCGTAACCAACCGAGATGGTATTACGCGTAATTGGTAATGCATCAAGAATTACGCGCTAAAATGTTGGTTACGGCGTAATCACCAAGATGAGTTACGACGTAACTCGTTGAATCGACAATCGCAGCAGCAATTAGTCTCTCATTTCCGCAAAATGGTTAGAAAACACAAACCCAACAAAAGGAAATAAAAACAAAAGAAAGGGATAATTTGGGTTGTCTCCCGAAAGAGCACTTTTCTTTATTAACGAGTCTTTGTTAGACTCGAGCCTCGGGGCTACCAGGTGCTTGTTGGTCATTTCATGGACATGGCGGTCTCCATCTTTGGATCGACACCAAATTCTCATCCCTTTGTAGTCATATTCCAATTCTAAACACCTTAGTAGAAACTTTTGATTTTTCGGTGGGGTGATTAATGCCTTTTTCCTTGTCTTCCTCATCGATATCGAGTAAAGGTCGAGCTTGGCTTAACTGCCTCTTGGTCCAGTTTCTAAAGTTCTTGATCATTCTCGGCATCTTGAAAATAGTGTTGTCACCATTAATCTTCAACCATACTAATCATTCTTTTTCATTTTTATCTAAACCAGACATTTCCTGAAAAGGTCTTCCTAAAATCACTCCGTAAGTCCATCCTCCACAAATTCACTTACGTCATCTAGAACCATAAAGTCCACCAAGAATGAATGGGTCCCAACAAAGACATGGATGTTAGTTTCAAACCCAAGAAATTTATTTCCCATGTATTCTAGTTCTTTCTTCATAACTTGGTTGTAGCATTCCTTTGATATGATATTGACTGGGGAAGTCGTCTCAATAAATGGGTGGAAGTCGATGAACCCAATTTTTCATGAGATTTTAAGATAATAGGGGTTTCTGTGATGTATGCGGGTTCCTACCTCATGAAATTTAGGTTGAATTGGCTGCAAAAAAGTATTAACAGAGTTATCTTGCCAATTGGTCATCTCGACATCACTTGAGAGATCTTCAGTACTTAATCCTAAGTTATCCTTTTCCTCAAAATTCACGAAAACATCAAAATCTTTCCCCGAGTCAACCTCTCCGGGTCCGGGGTCGCTAAGAAATTTTCTAAAGCATCACCAAATTGCCTCACTGGTCAATTGCACATACCTAGTCCGGGTAGACAAATGTTCATTAGGTCCGAATGTGGCAATTTCTCCATTAGCTTCAAGAGTCAATTTTCGGAAAAGACATCCACCTTAGTGTGAGATGATGCAAGCATGGGTCTTCCTAAAATGACAGTATCCCGTTGTCTTCGAATGTCAAGAATCACAAAATCTATCGGGAAAAGGAATCTCTTAATCTTTGCCAACACATTTTCAACAATTCCTAATGGCGATTGCATGGATCGATCAGCCATTTCAATTTTCATCTTGGCCGGTTTTAAGTTGCCAATTCCCATACGCAAAAACATCGAAAGAGGCATTATGCTAATACTAGCTCCAAGATCTGCCAGGTCATTACACATGTTTAGACTCCCGATATAGCAAGGGAGAGTAAAGCATCCTGGATCTTTTTCCTTTTATGGTAGTTCGTTCCTCAAAACCGCTGGGCATCTTTCGTTGAGGCGAATAGTCTCATCATAACTTAATTCCTGCGCAATATCATGACGATAAGTATTATCAGAATCATTAGTAGGAGGGTTTACCAGCAAAGTTTGGTCCAGAAGTGATTGTCTCTCCATGCTGATTCGTCGCCTAACTTTTTCCGAAAAGGTCAAAGGTTCTTTGAGGATAGTTTCTATAGTGTGGACCATTTCCTCCTCCTTGGCTGCTAAATAATCAGAGATAGCTTCTGAACATGAACTAACACTCATTTACATTCTTTTAATCCTATCATCGTGCACTTTGAGAGAAGAGTTGTATTATCTACGAATGTCCTCATCAATTTTCAATCTTATCATCTCGTTCCTAGATTCTCCGATGTGGTCGAGAATTTTTCTTTCAAGATCGCTCCGGTTTGGTTTCAAACACGCTCTTAACCTTTTCAACTTTGCACGCTTGACTTCTCTTTCCAACCTTTGTTTTTCGAAAATTTCCCGTAATTGTATTCTTGCTTCGTTATCGTCTTCATTACCTTATGATCGAAATTATCTCTGTGCATACCCGTATCCATGTGCCACTTGTAGCAATGTTCAAAATCCATTGAATACATTCCAAAGCCCGATCGAGTCATGCTAGGAATAGGTCTTGGTGAATCAAGAAGTTCTCGTGTTCGCGCATTAATCCCACGATAGAAAACGATAACGATCGATGTTTGTTTAAATCATGAGTAGGGCATCGATAGAGAAGCTCATTAAATCTTTCCCATGCCTGGTAAAGTGTTTCTTCTCCAACTTGAACGAATTGATAGATTTTCCCAAGAAGCTTGGCCATTTTTTAAGGAGGGCAAAATTGCGTAGCAATTCTTTTTAAGTTTATCCCATGCTCCTTTATAATCGTGAGGGAGTTTGTTGTACCATCTTTTCTTTGTCCCGAAAGAGTCATAGGAAAATCCTCGCAGATGTTGAATAGCTTGGAGTACCTCGGCGTTGAAAAAGAGGACAAGTGGAGAACTTCTTCTACGTGGTTCGGCGTCCTCATCTTCGTTTCCGAGAAAACTCAAGTTCATGTAACTCTCGAATAATATGATGCGGAATAGAGTATTTTTCGGTGTGAGAATCTTGAGTAAAGCTTGCCGGCAATTCTCATTCGGTAGCTCTAAATCGCTCCATAGTTAGGTCATCAATATTATTATCATTGATGACCTCCGGTTCAAGTCCGTCCGGTCTCGACTCGTAAAATGAGAAGATGTTGTGAATAGGAACCGGAGAATATATTTTCCTTGTTCGAAATTGCTTCTCGGGTCATCGAATGGGGTGGCGAGAAAGGGCCTCGAGCATGCAGTCTTGTATCCTTACATTATCAAAATAAAATTAAAAGCAGACTTAATATGAAATCTTAAAATAGCTCCCAACAATGGCGCCAAAAACTTGATGCGTGTTTCTTCGACTGGTCTTAATATTTATAGTGTCTCGCTATACCTATGGTCCTCTAGCCAAGTCATTAAGTACCGCTACATGCTAGATTCAAAATAGTGAGTGCCCGGCCGTTAGGAACTTAGACACTATACCCCCAATTCTTAAGTTCATCCAAACGATAGGTGATCAGATTGGTCAAATCGCACAAGTAGAAAGGGTCGTCATTGGTCATATCTTACCCTTCCGTCTCGATCCGCTCACCTCATTTGGTCATATTTCTAGGCAATTGGCCTCACCGCCATTCAAAACTACCGAACCAAGGGTGACTACCAAAGAACTATGCATGCATACACTTAGAAATAATTATGCGGGTAAAGGTACACAAAACAATTAAGGAATCATAACTAGGCTAGCACCAAAGGGTGCTTAGCCGCTCATATTAATCATGCAAATCAATTCAATATTCAAAGGTACGAGATACATGAATTGAAAGTAAAGAAATATAAAACGCTAAAGCTTATCGTAATGGTGTGACTTCTCCTTGAAATGGACTCCATTATGCTCCCCTAGACCGCCTTGTGCTTTTCCCACGTTCTAAGAGTATTGTATGTGAATGGGATGATTAGAAATCTTTGGAATTCGTGGGTATTTATAGGCGGTGCGGGTTCTGGCGTAAGTATCGTGTGTGGAACCTCTTTGACCTAATGGAGTTACGTCATAACCTTTGGGAAGAGTTACGCCGTAACCTCTTGATAAGTTGGTATTGATACGGGTCACGCATAATAGTTACGGGCGTAATGTGAGAGATGAGTTACGCGTAACTTCTTCAAAATAGGCATATTGGGTTAAATCTTTAGTAATGCTTCCATTTCGGCGTCTCTTTAGCTCCAATGCTCGTAATTTACACGAAAGTGGAAAACAATGGAAAACAAGCGTAAATCCATATAAATGATATAAATAACGAGCATTATCGGGAGAAATTGACACTTAATATTCAGGACTATTTGATGTTATCAATCACC
>CM040239.1:106546151-106583006 GCA_022545495.1 Chrysanthemum lavandulifolium | reverse complement strand
GAACGAGGCGGGAGAGGGTAAAACTACATATATTTCCTTGGGTGGAAAAGGACGGGGACATGTGGCATGACCACAACACTTTTAAACTTTCTATTTTAAACTCTTTTAAAAGATCTCGTACCATATAATGTATATATATATATATATATATATATATATATATATATATATATATATATATATATATATATATATATATATATAGAGAGAGAGAGAGTAGGGATCCGATGAGAAGTAAATTAAAATAAGAAGTGGTGAGTGACCAAAACCACGCATTTGAGATGCAACGACTTGCATTAAATGCATTTCTATTCATATAGATGCAACATCTTAAGTTTCGAATGTTAATTTGATGTATAGATTGTGCAAATTGATTTTCATGATTTCGGCACGTGCAGAGGAACAAAAAACAAGAGAAATGATAAAATGCATATAATATACGTATATGCATCTGATTAAAAGCTAGAAATCACACTATGGTGCGTTATAATGCATCTTAGATTATAGGGATTCATCTAATTTAGGTCGGTGCATCTCGGATTTGCGGTTATAGTTCTTCTTATTCATTCTTATTTTAAGTAATTTTCTTATTTGATCCTAACTCTCTCTCTCTCTCTCTCTAAATATATATATATATATATATATATATACATATATATATATATATACATATATATACATATACATATATATATATATATATATATATATATATATATATATATATATATATATATATATATATATATATATATATATATATATATATATATATATATATATATATATATATATATATATATATATATATATATATATATATATATACATATGTAGGTTTGTGTTATTATGAAAGTTTCTTAGAATGAAAAGAATAAGAAGGCATGTGGAGGTAACATGTGTCACTTTTCCACATCATCATGCCACATCACCATACCACTTCCTTTGGCACCTTCCCCCACCCCTAAAAAAAAATTTCCTCCAAAATTTATTTTTCCTTAAAAATTTCCCGAATTTATTTACTTGCATCACGCTTATAAAGTTCTTGCATCACAAATCATAATTTTAGTGCATTAAGGTTATAAATTATTGCATCACGATTATAAAGTTATTGCATCACGCTTATAAAGTTCTTGCATCTCAATCATGATTTTAGTGCATTAATGTTATAACATTGATTTTAGTGCATCATAGTTGATGCACTTAACTATTAACTATGATGCGATAACTTATAATAAAATGCACCAAGACTTATTAGTGCATTAAGGTTATAAGTTACTACGCCACAATTATGATTTTAGTGCATTAAGGTTATAAATTCTTGCATCACAGTTATAAAGTTATTGCATCACAATCATGATTTTAGTGCATTTAAGGTTATAACCTTGATTTTAGTGCATCATAGTTGATGCAATTGAACTATTAACTTATAATAAAGATGCACCAAAACTTATTAGTGCATTAAGGTTATAATTCTTGCATCACGGTTATAAATTCTTCGCATCATAATCATGATTTTAGTGCATTGGTTATAATTACGCATCACAATTATAATTGTGATGCGTATTTATAACCGTGATGCGATAATAAATTTTGGCGGGAAATTTTTGGTGTATTTTTTTTTGCCCAAAAATTTTTTTGGCGGGGAATTTTTTTTTGGGGGGGGAGTGGGTGGGTGGGTGGGTGGGGTGACACATGTCACATGACATGGCATGGTGATGTGGCAAAGGTGATCAATGTCACCTCCATGCCTTCTCATTCTTTTCATTCTAACCCTACATATGCATATATATATATACATATGTATATATATACATATGTATATATATATATATATACATATATATATATATATATATATATATATATATATATATATATATATATATATATATATATATATATATATATATATATATATATATATAACATTTAATAAATTTCTTTTTTTTTCCAACCGACCTCAAGCCCAATCCGTTCTACCATTTCTTCTTTTGGGCTCTCGTCCCATTCGATCCAAGACCAAGTCCAATCCAACCCCATCCCACCTTGGGCCTAATCGGCCATAAACCAAGCCTAAGACACCTTTATTAATTCTTGTACACAATAATATTTTTGGGGTTGTGTTTTCGTTCCTGTGACCAAGTCGAGCAACCAAGCTCAAAAACAAAACACAAATCTTCCCCTATTGTCTCCTAGTTTGCGTGTGTGTGTATAAAAGAGGAGACACAAAGCCAAATAAGCCACCCTAACCTCCTTATTATAATACTCTAATCCCTTGACGACCCTTTTGACTTCCAAAACCAATGGGTAATGTGTTTTATTTTCATAACTTGTGACTTGACTAAACCCAACTTGTGCCCTATAAATCGGCTGCAAATCGTGCATGCCAAGACCCAACAAAAACCATTTTACTTTTCCTTGGAAACTTGGAAGATCATGATTAAAATAATAAGAACACCTTACTTGTCTTCCTCTTTATAAACAACCTCAAACCCTTAGTAAAATCTCACAAACCACTCACATGTTCACTCTCATTGCACTTACAAAAATAGTCCACTGTGAAGCTTTGGGGTCGAAGGAAAGAAAGGGAAAACGCAATAATTTTTGGGTCATAGCTTGGGTATAAGTTCGAAAAGAGGTATAAATTTGGAGTCTTGGTCACGTACGTTCACATTTCCTTCGAGTTTCATCCCCACTCATTGAGTGTAGTAAGTTAATTTCAACTAGTTTTTAATTCTCATTTACATTCCATATCGCACGTATACATATGTTATGTGCACCTTAAATCGAAAACATAAAACGTTTTGTAAAAGTGTGCGAGACACTAGCAACCTAATAACCTAAGTCACACACTCATGACCACTAAACTTGTATCATAGCTAGAACACATTTTCTATAAGAGCAAAAACCCGTTACCAATTTTGTTTGAACACATGTCGTATATATATATCAAAATCTTATAAAGTCACACGACAATTATTTTGTTAAAAGAAGTCTAGAAGACATACAAGGTCACATATCAACACTAATAACAATCCTAGGAACCCTTTATCCCCCTTGCCTCGTTTTATGTCTAAACCACACGGATCCTATATTGGGCCTTAAGGCCCAATCGATACAAATCGTGGCCCATTAACATTTTAACCGGCCCAATACATATAAAAATAAGCTCATAAGCTAGGATAAGCTAATAACAAGCTTTAGAAGAAGTTTGATAAGCTTTTTTTAAGTTAAAAATGTGTTTTTGGGACTAGGTTTGCAAAACGTGTTGTAATTGCGTTAAAAATGTGAAGTTTTCGAAAGACAAAGGTTGTTTTTATACGTATAATGTATGCATGAAAAGTTTAGGGTGGATTGTGTAAACTTTTGAAAGATAAAGGATGTTTTGTACGTGAAATTCATGCATGGGAAAAGTCTAGGGTCTGATTTTGTAATTTAAGAAAACTTGGTTTTAAAAGGAATAAAAGTTTTTGTGTAAAATGTAAACTTTGAAACTGGGGACTAGAAGTGCAAAATTCCATTTTGAAAGGATTTTGTCAAATCGGTTTGATGGGGGCTAAACTGAAAATTCAACAAACTTCAAGTATAAAATACTTTTGGGTATAAAATGTCATTTTCCAAAGTTGAGGCCAAACTTGTACATTTTGAAACTTGAGGGTAAAAGTGTAAATTTGGGAAAAGTTTAGAAAACTTGTAACTTATCACGACTTCATAAAACGAGTATTTTGACGACCTATAGACTATAACCAGTATTATTATGTCGATAATTAACTAAACTTGTATATATATATATATATATATATATATATATATATATATATATATATATATATATATATATATATATATATATATATATATATATATATATATATATATATAATTATAAATAAATAATTATATGAAACCGTTAATCGACATCGATTTGCGTTGAAAGTAAACACACTAAAACACATGAAAGTAAACTCACGTTATTTTCACAATTCAACAACGGGAACGTTTCACGTATGAATAAATGTGTACTTTTGATAAATATCAAAATAAGTCGATATAGCAAGACTTTGAACTTAACACAATAAGCACTATCCACACACTATAACGCTCTATTGAATTGAATAATTCAATGTTTTATTGAATGGTATATTCAATGTTCTATCATTTTAATCGCGAACTAAAGGTTTATCATATTGTGAAACTTGCCATCTCAATCTTAGGTTCGGGTTGGCGCCTCTATATCATACTTGATCTTATTGTGCTTGTTCATTTTCGCTAAGGTGAGTTCATAGCCTCGCTTTTACTTTTATTTACAAACCCCGCGAGGATATACATGCTCTAAACTAGAACACAAGGTTTTGCAAATTGTTCGTGTTGGAATCACTCCTAAACCTTAATTCAAGTGTTAGTAATTCATATGTAATAGTTAGCTTAATATGGCCTTTATGTTAGTAATTAGCCTTAGGCTATGTAGAAGGCCCATAAGCCTGGGCCCAAGCCCATATAGGAAAGGAAGGAACTTGCATGTTGCCCTAGTTCCTTCCCCTATATAAACACATGTATACCTTCCTTAGAAGGTTGGTTGTTCAATTCATTCTCTTTCATTACTCACGCATAACCTTTCTTCAAAACTTACGCGTAGTGTTTGTGTGTATCTTGTTCAACCGATCACCTTTGTCTATCTTTCTTATATTGATGCTTGCGTTACATATATGGTGACCTAACAGTGATATCATTCGCCAAATAGTTGGGTGAACCCTTTTGTTTTTGAAGTTTTGTTTTTGGTCATACGCGTAGAAAAGGTTTCAACTTTGGTTCGCTTAAAAACTAATTTTTTACACTTTTTAATCCAAGATTCTTGTACTTTCAATGTTTTAAAGTGTTAAAATATCTGTTTTTGGCAAAAAGTTTCAAATTTTACGCGTAGATCTTTGTTTTTGAGCTTGGTTTTATAGGTGGTACTAGTCCTACGCATAACTGTTTTCTAAGCTTTGGATCATCAAGTTTCACACTTTTGTGTTATTTTGGTGATATTGAAGCTATTTCATCACAGAAATCTGGTTTGGAAACATCATTTGGCATAAATCACTTTTGGCTATATTTTACGCGTAAGCAAACCCTAAACTTACGCGTAATTGTTCCTTGGTTTGATCTTCAGTTTTTGTGGTTTACTTCGTGTTTTCTTGCTTGGATAAGCCTGAAAACACGTCGACTTTGGATATCTTTTGCACTGTGATAGTGTAAAAGATCACTTGGGCAAAAACCCTAAACTTACGCATAAGTTTAAGCTTATGCGTAGAAACCATTACGCATAAGATTCATCTTACGCCTAAGCTCTGTCTTACGCATAAGGTAATCCTACGCCTAAGTTTTCTACACCTAACTTACTATTTACGCATAACTTTAGCATTTTTCTCCTTACTTACGCGTAAGCTAAACCTACGCGTAACTTTTGCTATTACGCATAACTTTGGTGTTTTTACGCATAAGTATTACTTGGCTTTATTGTGATTTCTACGCCTAAGAATACTTCATCAACAAAGGTTCATTCGACTACAAAGATCCAGCTACCATCAAAAGTTTTCAACATGTCACAACCACCATACTCTAACTATTTCCTTACACTTATAATCAACAACAACTAAGTCCACAACATCAACAATGGAATCAACAACAAGCGCTTTATCAACAATAATTTAATCAACAACATACTCCACTACTTGCAAGAATTCCACAACCTTAAATGGTTCAACCACCACCAAGTCTTCAAGTACAACCTTACACAAACTTCTACAATCAACATCCATCCAGGAACACTATGAAGGAACCATCATGGTTTGGCAAGATGTGTGAAGCCTTAAGTAGCCAACAATCAATTTGTGAAGCTGGCTCACTTGATAGACCTCCAATGCTCACTCCCGAGAATTATGATCAATGGGTGATAAGGTTCTTTAGGTTTTGTGATCTAAAGAAGCCACATGGAAAGTTCTTAAAGGTCATTATGGAAGGTTCGTTTCAGATGCCTACTGTTGTCACACCCGCAGATCTAGATGCCAATCCACCAAGAGATGTTGTCACCAACATTGCAACTGTCTCCCAACTCGCTGGAGATGAACTTCTACATTATGAAGCCGATGAACTAGCAATGCAATACATCCTTTTAGGACTACCTAATCCGATCCTTCGAAGTGTTAATGCTCAAAAGACAGCTAAAGCAATGTGGGAACATATTCATCTTCTAATGGAAGGCACAACACTCAATCAGGAAGACATGGAATCCAAAATTTACTTGGCTTATGAAAACTTCATGATTGAACCAGGAGAGACATTAGAGTCATATCATCATCGCTTTTCAGACATCATTAATGATTTGGACAAACATAACATCATCATGCCCTAAATCGCTGTCAACACAAAGTTCCTAAGTAGTCTTGGTCCAGAATGGGAGAAGTATGTCATTTTTCTCTGACAAGCTAAGAATCTTCATCATGCTACATACGGCTTGTTGTACGACTATTTGAAGCCTCATCAAAAGGAAGTTGATAAGGAAAGGATTCTCGGTGCTCAAATTGCTTCACCTTCACATCCGGAAAATCAACAACTTTGCCTTGTATGCTCAAAATGCTTATCCTCCTCAACCAAAGAACTCAACCAATCGCCACAATCACACCACATGATCAATCACAAGAACAAACTCAATTGGTTCCTTACAACAACAACAATGATCAAGCACTTTATAGTCAAGCTACCGAGGAATCCGATCCGCTCAAGCATTGCAACAAGGATTTGTTATGATTGCTAATGCTTTTGGTCATTATACAAACAAATCCAACAATCGCATTCGCTCCTCATCAAACACAAGGAATCGTGAATTTGTGAACAATGGACGAGTTAAAGTTCGTAATCATGGTTATGGTCGTTAGATGGGCGGTGGTCAAGGGTTCAATGCTATGGGTAGAAATAACAACATAGCTCAAGTGGTTGAACAGGAAATGCTCGTAATGGGTTGAATGGTCTTCGATGCTACAACCGCAATGAGAAGGACACTGGCTAATGCATGCCCAAAGCCGAGGACTAGGGGCGCATTTATCACAAGGAGGCTCTACTTTTGGCTTTTAAGGATGAAGTCAGGAACTCTCACGCATACAAAGAATAGAGCTTTATGGCGATGTCGACTCAGATGATGATATGGATGACTTGTAAGCCAATGCAGCAGTTATGTTGATGGCAAATATGCATGAGCTACATATGAGTGACACAGGCCCAATGTATGACACTGATGGCTTGTCTCAGGTACCCGAACAAACCATATTCATCTTTGATATATTATCTCCGCCAATATCTTAATCCAGCAAGGTTTAGACTGTTCAAAATGAGTCATCCACATCTCATTTTGATGATTTTCAACTAGACCCCGTAATTACATTTGATGATCAAAATGACCCTATGGTTTCCTTTGATACTCAAATTGATTATGTGGTTATACTTGAGTATCTAAATAATGATCATGTTGTGAATCACGTTGAACACGCTGAATCTTTGCCTCATCCGATCTTGCTCTTTACTTAAAGACCATCAAACCCAAATGGAAGAATGTCATGCATTAAATCAGACTTAAAAAGTAAAATGCAATCGCTAACCAAGGATCTTGAATGTTTAAAATGCAACTCAATTTTTTCGTAACTCAAGAAAACCGTGAAAAAGGTTTTGAAGTGGCTTTTGCTAAATCTCATCAAAACGAACAATATTTAGAACGACAGATGCGTGATCTAGCCGCTTGAAGAATGCTTTATTGTCCGACATAGAAAACCAAACATGAACATAAACAACAAATTAAGGCTCTTACTTTGGATACTCAAAAGCCAAGGTCGAGTTGTTAACTTGTCAAAACAGTTCTCACGAATACAAAAGCATTCCACCTAAACGAATAGATACCTATCTTGAAGAAATTGTTGACTTACAAAACAAAATCAAAGAGTTTCAAATGTTGTTTATAAACATGGTGAGTCAATCACAACGATTCAAAAGTTTACTTTAAACTAAACCCAAATGGATATGGTCCGATTCTTGCCGATTACAAACCCAAGTTTTTAAACAGAGCATTCAAACCAAATCTCAAGTTTACAATGCGGTAACATAGAATTGATGATTCAATTATGACCGTTGTTGAATATAATCGCATGGAGGAATTAGATGCAAATGACGAGAGTCGGTCAAAAATGGAAAATGTCATTTATAACAAACCATTTAACTATTCACAAGCCGTAACTTTTGTCACACAACAAGATACTTCTAACAAACCTTTGGTTATCTCACCAGTTTCTGAAGTTAGTCCCCAACACAATGGTGCACAAATTAATGGTCCTTTACCTTCACTTAGTGAAGTTAAAAATAAAGCCAAAAGTTTCCGAGTTATAAAATACTTTGACACTTTCATTTCTGACCTCAAAATTTTGGAACGTGAGATTGAATTTCATTCAAATAAAAGTTAATCATTTTCAATCGCCTCTCGCGAGAACATAGAGATATACTTGAAAAGACTTTACCCCATGTCAAAATTTGAAAACCTGCACAATATTGGGAAAGGGATTTTCATAAGGAACTTGGTCTCATGAAAACAGCTGAGAAAATAGAAACATCGATTTCAAATACTAAACGTAAAAAGAAATTATTAAGAAAATATGTATCGACTCTTGGAAGATGTTATCCGTGTTGATATCCATAATGTTGTGTTATTGCATTCTTTCCGTGTGCATCCGATCATATCTCTCGCCGATTCGTTGATTCTTAATATTGTTGATAATTCGATAATGTGCATCCGATCGAGTCTTTAAAAGTGGAAAATGAACGATTGTTAAACGAAGCTTTCAAATGCAAAACGTAGTCTTCAATGGTGTCAAAAGGATTGTCAAAATCGTGAACTTGCTTTGCAAAACAAAATCAACCAGCCAGTAATCCAAAACGTTTAATCCAAAATTTGAGCAACTGGATGATCAAACGTGTCTTTGAAAAGTTAAAACTCCAATATGAACAAGAACTTGTAAAGTTAAACAGAATATGGTGTCATATTTGATTTACTTAAAAGACTCGTGATGAAGCATCAAATGAGCTTGATCATTTTCTTGCACACACTAAGGAAGTCATGAATTTTTCTGAAATCTTCGCTCGAAAATCAAGAATTGGTGCACACTATCTTTAAGTTAAGAGAAATGTTAGAAAGCATGAACAACTTCCACCTACTGTCATTAAGAGATTAGCACCAGTGATACTTAGTAATCGTGACCCTAGAATCCCTACTACCAAATCACAAGATACTAACGTGCTTCCCTCTACTGCAACAGGAATAATTGCCTCTTTTCCTAATGTCCGCACTTCAAAGCCTAGGAGCAATACAAGGAAGAATAGGAAGTTGCGACCTAAGAAAAGATCAATAAGGAATGCTAAAGTAGAAGAACACCCTAGGACTTTGAATAAGACTCCCGTTGCACCTACTTTAGATATTACGTCTGACAAATGTAATATAAAAAGTGATGTAACAAATGCAAAACCTTTAAGTACTTTTGATATTCAATTAATGCATCTTGTGTTATTTGTCGTAAAAGTATGAATTTCGATTGTCATGACAAATGTGTTGCTAAAACTATCATCTCTCGCTTAAGGAATCCTAAGAATCGGAATACCTCTAGGCTCACTATTCATTCTAAGTCTTTGCTTGGTAGACCGCCTCTTTAGATTCTAAGAACCGCATTGATGTCCCTGTAGCTCCAGTATCACCCCAAAGAAAGTAGTACCACCTAGTGCATTCACTAAGACTAAAGCAAATGCTAGTTGGAGATGGCGAAATGGATATATAACACACTAGGATTTAAATGGATGCCTAAAGTCATTGATGTGTATTTCTCCTACAACCGCTTTGGAACCTCTAACATTTCGTGTTCCACATCTACTTATTCCATCCGTGTCTCAGTGTGTAATGCGTGTGATGCGATCAATCTGGATTATTGATAGCGGATGTTCCCGACATGACCAATCTTAAACTGTTATCAAAGTTTATTGCAAAGTTCATTGGCAATCACGATTCGAAACGATCACTTCAGCCTATCATGGGCTACGGAGATTATATCAATGGTAATATCGAAATTAGCGTGGTTTATTATGTGGAAGGCCTCGGTCACAATCTTTTTTCACCGGTCAATTATGTGATGGAGATTTAGAAGTTGTTTTGGGAGAAAATCGTTTCATCTGTGATATACAAGGAAACGATTTAATGTCCGCTCGCACAATTCTAGTCTTTATACTATCTCGATGAAAGACATGGTTGCTTCATCTCCCATCCGCTCACTCTCAAAGGCTTCATCAACAAAATCCTCGGCTATGGCACCGCTGCCTCTCACATCTAAACTTTCAAACCATCACCAACCTTGCTCGACACAAACTTGTTAAAGGTCTCCCACGATTCTGGTATTCTAAATATCACCTTTGCTCACTTGAACAAGGGAAAAGCACTCGTGCTCATTTCCTTCAAAGGTGGAACACGCCTCAAAGATGTGCTTCATCTTCTTCACATGGATTTATGTGGCCCGATCGCGCGCAAACGATTAATGGCAAACGCTACATCCTAGTAATTGTTGATGATTACTCACGATGGACTTGGGTCTACTTTCTTCAAGCAAAGACCAAGCTCCACAAATGATCATCACCTTCGCATTTAAAATTCAAGTTCAGCTCCGAACACCGTCCGCCAAATCGTAATGCATAAAGGAACCGAATTTGTAAACCAAAGTCTTCGAGAATTTTATGAGAAAGTGGGAATAGAGTATCAAACATCTATTGCACGGACACCGTAACAAAACGGAGTTGTTGAAAGACGAAACCGAATGTTAGTGGAAGTCGCAAGAACAATGTTAATTAATGCTAAACTTCCAGATTACTTGTGGGCGTAATCAGATCAACCGCATGCTACACTCAAAACCGCTCAATGATTACAAACGCCACAACAAAACACCTTTCGAGCTTATCCACAACAGAAAACCGAATCTCAAACACCTTCATGTATTTGGATTTCTTTGCTACCCAAATAATGATCGTGATGACTTTGGAAAGCTTAAACCAAAGTCGACATTGAGTCTTTATTGGATATTGTGAGAACTCTAAAGGTTACCGGATCCGAATCGTCAGACAAAGCAAAAGTTATGGAAACAATTCATGCTAATTTTGATGAACTTACCGAAATGGCTTCGAGTATAACAGCTTGGAACCCGTCACAACCGCTTAAACTTCCTCAAACCCCATCATCATTTGAACAAAGCCCTCGACTTACTAATCAACAAATGGATCGACTTTTGCTCCTCCGTTCATGACGATATTGATGATTGTGCTCCGTGTGTATCCGATGTTTCCGCCACTCAACTCGATAATATTCTTATACTTGTACACTGCTACAACAACCATCACGTTGAAGCACCACCACGACTCTACAACAACAGTTGAACAAACCGCATCCAACGACGCAGTAACTAGTCGATGATGTTCTCAATGAAGTACCTCCACCCGCAGATTTTGATCCAAATGTGTTCTTTAACCTCTTGCTAATGAGTCTGCTGCACCGATGTCGCAGAATCATCTACAAGCCATTTGAATCCTCGAATCTGCACAATGTATACCAACATCAACCTCTACACATCGATGGACAAAAGACCATCCTCCTGAAAATATTATTGGCAACCCGAATCAACCAGTCGTTACAAGACTACGCCTTCACACGATGGTGAACATTGCATTTATGCACTCACCGCTCACCAACTGAGCCTAAAAACATTAAAGACGCAATGACAAAGGACACCGATTGAATCCATGCAAGAAAAACTCAACCAATTCAAACGTCTTGAAGTATGGGAACCGGTTGAAAGACCAACAGGGTTTACGCTATTGGTCTCAAATGGATTGGAAGAACAAATTGATGTCAAGGAACGTAATAAGAAACAAGTCACGCCTTGTGGCTAAGGGTTATCGACAGGAAGAGGGATTGATTTTGAAGAATCATTTGCTTTGCTGCTCGCCTTGAGGTCGTTTCGATATTTCGCGTCATGCTCATATGAATATAACGGTCTTCGATGGACGCCAAAACCGCTTTTGAATGGGCAACTCAAAGAAACGGTTTATGTCACCAACCGTAGGATTCGTTGATCCCGAGTTCCCGAACCATGTCTACAAACCGAACAAAGCTCGTATGGTCTCAAACAAGCTCCTCGGGCATGGTACGATAAGCTATCATCTTTCCTCATTGCCAATCATTTTCCAAAGGTTCGGTCGACCCTACTCTTTTCATACAATATCACGAGAACATATTTTAATTGTTCAAATTTACGTGGATGACATCATTTTGGGTCAACACATAAAAAGTACTCAATCGCTTTTGCAAAACTAATGAAGAAACATTTTGAAATGTCCATGATGGGTGAACTTACATTCTTTCTAGGATTGCAAGTTCATCAATCACCCCGTGGTATTTTCTTGAGTCAGTCCAAATATGCCCTTGAATTGTTAAACAAATTTGGATTGCAAAACTGTGATACCTATGCCACACCAATGGCTACTACCAAGAAGCTAGACGCATATTTACATGGGAAATTGGTGGACCCTACCAAATATCGAAGTATTATTGGGTCTCTCATGTATCTAACAGCCATCAGGCCTGACATTGTCTTTGCCGTATATCTTTGCTCCCGTTATCGATCGAGACCAATCGAAACCCACCTCTCGAGGCTAAAAGAATCTCCGATACATAAAGGAACCATTAATTTGGGGATCCGTATCCAAGGATTCGGTTTTGAACTAATCGCTTTTCGACGCATCACGCAGGATGCTTAGATTCACGGAAAAGTACTTGAGGAGCATTACAATTTCTTGGTGATAAACCGTGTCATGGCAATCGAAGCAGGATCAGTACATCGCTATCCTCAATGTAAGGTAATATGTAGCCATGTCGGCGTGTTGTGCTCAAGTCATTTGGATGAGAACACAACTCAAAGACTATGGTTACGTGTTTGATGTAATCCCGATGTATCATGACAATCGGAGTGCTATGCGATCTCGTGCAACCCGCTCAACACTCAAAGTCAAAGCACATCGATCTTCGATACCATTTCATCAAGGACCACGTGAACAAGGTACTATTGAATTATACTTTGTGGTACAGTATACCAATTATGCATCTTCTCACCAAAGCCTTAGCTTCCGCTAGGTTTAATGAGTTGGTCCACCGGATTGGTATGCGGTGTTCGACTCAAGAGGAACTAGATGAACTCTTAAAACAAATTTTAAAACCAACAAACACCAAAACCTCTTTTGTAAATATCATTCAAAACAAAATATAAAATATAAAACTGATAAAACAACAAAATATTCTTCAATCTATATTTCTTCAAACATGGCAAGTACATCTTCTTCATCAACACTCAAATCTTTCAAAATTCAAGATTTTTCCGATCAAGTGTTGAGGGGGAGAAAATAAATACTTAACTACTTCAAAATAACCGTGTACTTGCATGTTACCTATTCTCGGTTGTTTTTTTTTATTATTAATGGTGGTCAATTTTTCTGATTCACTGACACTCCTCGGACTGAAATTTATAAAACTTCATTATTTCTTAAGCCGAGGGGGAGTGTCGTCAAAGTTCTTTCCTAAAATCTTTCGTTTGGTAACCAAAATAGAAGTTAAAAGGCATTGGATGAAAATGGAAAAGGTGGAGGGACTAAAACTGTCAAAAGCTTAAAGTATTTTCTAATAAACTCTCCACCTAACTTACACTTCACATTTATTACACACAACAAACTAATCCTACGCCTAAAATTGAACATGCTAATCTGAAGTTTCGATCATCAATCTATAATTGTTTTTGTGTTTGGAACACGTTTTTAAACAAGGGTTTTGAATTTTATGCAAATCCAACGGCTAGAACGTGTGATATGATGATCTTTATGTTCTACGCGTAAGCATAAGAACATAAGATCATCATGTGTGTGTTTTTTAATGATGTAATGGTGTTAAAATGTTCAAAACTATGTACTAAAACCATTTTCATCAATTTAATGCACCCAGAAACACGAATTGTTCGTTTTCAAAATTAGGGTTCATGAGTCGATTTGGGTATTTTCAAATGAGAACATTTTTGGTGAAAAAGATTGTTGTAGGAGGTTGTTGTCAAGATGAATTGACCATATCTAGGCCCATATTTCACCCAGAAACACTAATAATTCATAAATTGGAATTTAGGGTTTATGTTCATACGGTTTGGGTATTTTTGATCTATGGCATGTTTGATGTTAAAACTTGAACAAAACATCTCATTAGGCATCTAACACCTCCCATAAAAACTTTGGTGCAAATCCTATGGCTAGATTTCATACGCGTCATCCTTGAACTTTAGGGTTTAGGTCTACGCGTAGTATGTTTAAGCGTAGAACTTTGTAACAAGCATTCATGCCATGATCCGTTATAGAATGAATGTGTGTTAATATTGATGCTATGATGATTTTATTTCGTGTTTGCAACACGTAAAATCAATCAAGGTTGTTATACATCTACGCATAAGGATCACCTTACGTGTAGCATGTTACGCGAAGAGAAATCTTACGCGTAGCGCTTACGCTGTAAGGTTCTACATAAGGGACTACGCGATCCCGTGAAGTATATGCGTAAAATTGACCTCACGCATAAGGTCTACTCACGAGTAAGCCTTACGCTGCAGGTTTATATACGCCACGCGTAAGCTCTACGACAAGGTCCCCTTTTCCCACACGTAATATTTCTTACGCAGAAGACAAGGTCCTACGCGATAAGCTTAGGCCTTTAAGCGTATAACTCCTGTTTACGCATAAGCTACCATTTTTACGCCTAAGCCTTGATTAAACCTTCATTATGAATTGTTACGCATGCAAACATGTAAATAAACAAATCATAACGTCACGAATCCAATAATGTCACTAATAAGCTTAAACGTTTGATATGCTGTGAAAAATAAGTGATAAAATAAACTTTAAAAATTAAAGTTAACTAACTCACGAAACTTTTCACGACGTCATTGGACTATTGGACAAACAAGTAACTTAAGACTCGTAACAATCATCGACATATCACATTCAATAATTAGACAATAAAACCATCTGTTGACTAACATAATGTCTTTCGATATGTTGGTTCTTTTGGCTAAATTTATTTCAGATCACGAAATGGACGTTCAGATGAATATGGATGCACCAAATGTTCTCACCATTGCTGATATCTTCCCTCATGGCTATCCAATGAAGATTGGAAAGAACAACCTCAGAGTTGACTTTGATACTCTCACCGCTTGGAATATTCTTGTCTCATTGTCATGATATTCTCAAGAACCATCCCTATCGTAACATGCTCACCACCGCCACGCACTGCAGATCTACATTCTGCAGCTCGAATACAATGCAAATGATCGAAGTCAAATGTCGTGATAGTGACGCCAATCACAAGCAAATCACCATCACTCATGCAAATTTAAGGGTTGTTCTCCTCATTCCTAACATCATACCAACTAAATACTCTCAAGACCCATCAAGAGATGGTTCGCAATTTTGATTGATATTGGGTATGACGAAGCTTGTGGGTTATCACTAAGCATTCTTACATGGATCTCAAGAACATTCCTCACCTTGAGAACCCTTTATATCATCATCACAAAACTGCTTCGGGTCGTGACAACGGTTATGAGCATCTCAAGCTCGTGGAACTGCAAATCTTTTGGGCTCGATCAACATGAAGCACATCAAAGTTGAAGCTCGATATGGGATGACATGATGACATTCCTCAAAAAGCTTGGCTCAAAGATTCCTTATATCGTATATACAAAACTGCTGATCCAGAGCACTTGTATAATCCTCGATATCCTCAAAAGAATCAATGACCTTGATAACCATGACATGTGGATCGAACCCACTCTAACAATGATGGGAGTCAACCGCCAAGAAAAAGGTTATGTGTTGCCGATCACCTTCTCTCGGATGAACTCAAACAACTCAACTCTTACAAGAAGGTATATGAAAGTTGTGGTAGAGAACAAAGTTGGTTTTCTAGATGAAAAATCTTCTGCACACCCACCAGAAAACCAGACGAGGAGTGCAGTGCGGTTAAGCAAGCGAGAGTCAACGAAGTTCCCAAGAGGAAACCTGCAAAGGAAAGTTCTTCCAAGGAAGCTATTCCTATTCCGCATTCTAAGCTCGAACCGCAAAAATAGCTAGTGGAAGAAAGTTCTGAAGATACAGAAACAGACGAAGAGATCTTCTACTCAGAAACTGCAACCGATGTTACTCCTCCAGTAGTCAAGCCTCCTAGTCCTATAGCTGAACACGGGAAAGGGAAGACTCCAGTAATTGAGCGTGAAGAAGAAAGCTCAGATGAAGAGCCTCTGGATACATCATACAGGAAAAAGTTCAAATTCATTAGACTCCAACACGTTGCAAAAGAATTTGCTAAGGATCAAATGGATGGCCCCGGAGGGTCAAGTGGTGGAGATCAAACTACACCAAATCCTGATGCGGTTAATCAACCTGATAAGGAACCGGTGCCACCACTTTGGAGCAACAACAACAACAGGTGGAAGATTCTATAGATTATGACATTGAAGAACCGAACCGAAAAGTCTCGAGAAGATAAAGGCGATGAAAAGCTAAGTCTCAGAAATGAAGAAGATGTTGATTATGATAAGTTTCTTCTAGATAGTCCCGACGCCAAAGGAGGAAACTTCGAGCCACCAAAGGACCCGAGTCTCCTCACATTTCATCATCATCGGATTCATCTTCTCACTCTTCACCACCACCATCAAAAGAACAACCGCATCCACATCCGTATCGTTGAAGAAGCCAACCGCATCTTGGATCTCTCATGCAAAGACTCGAATCGTTAAAGTCACAAGGTGTCGAAAGAAAGACATACTCTACGTAAAGTCGAATTTCCTTGCTGACCAAGTACAGTATCTTCATGATGAGAATGACAAAATGCAAGTTGAAAGGGAATACATCCAGAAGCTCATGAAAGATGATATTCAAGGGAAAATGAACGAAATGATCAAAGAGTACACTCACAAGTTCCTTTTTGACATCGTTCCTGGGGTTACAAAGGAGATGTTCACCAAACAACTCTATCCGAATCTACTACATTTGGCTAAGCAGACTATGAAATCAACACCAATGCACGTGAACATCAATCCAGTTGATCCCATAATCTTCTCAGATGCTGAATTGGTCAACCGGCTGGTAGCACAAATGTCTAAACGCTCCGCAACATTTGCCTCCCATGAAGGTAAATTGTTTGAAGCATTGCCGGAATACCAACTCAAGTCAAGATGCGAGAGAAGAAGATGAAAGGCCGAAACATCCAAGAGACGATGAAGATAAAGATAAGGATAAGCATAACGAGCCTAAACGCTCAAGAAGTCGGTGAATCATCCTCGATGCAACCTCCACCCCAAAGAATCCTCGCCAACAAAGATCTCCTCCTCGCTCTTCGATCGAAAAACCTCAGATTTCGAAAGTTACCACCCCGCACTCGTAAAACCGGTGATCATTTCGAGTATACGGGTGGTGACGATGAGGAATACCATGAGCCCCAACAACAACCCACCTATCCCGACAAAGTTAAGAAACCGTAATCCTCATCTAGGCCTAAGAAAAGAAGAAGAAGGCGCCAAGGTCGATGTCGTATCATGGCTAGATGAAGATGACATGATGAATATGACCGGTTCTCACGCTTGTTAATTCTACTCCCTATCTAGTCAAGGTCAAGATCTAGTAGACGGTAGTACATTGGAGCATGCAAAGTTACTGCAAGAGAAATTCCGAGTGAAGAAGATGACTAAATCAGAGTTGAAACGAATCAAGAATGAAGCTTTTCAACTGCTAAAAGACAGATCGTAAAGTGCCATCGAGGTTGAGTATCACCTTGAAAACATTGCACGAGCCATGTCTAACAATATTGATTGGCTCAACCCTGAAGCAAACATTGACTTTACCAAAAGAGATAATGCTCCATATTACACCGATTGGTCTAAACCTCTACCGACAATTGGCCGACCAGATCAGCCTACGATTCCATTTCGCTACTTCTTCAACAACGACTTGGAATTTCTTCTACATGGTGGCGATGGTTCTAGGAAATACGCTACATCCCTTACGATTCTGTTCGAGGCAGCCATATACTCAAACTGCATAGCCATCGAAGAAAAGGCTACTCACTTGTTTTCTAACAGTGTGGAACAGTATGACATCGATGCAATGTAATGAGATTCACCATTGTCCGTAATCAAGAATCTACTACAAGAGCTACCGTGTTTGAAAGTCTCAACATGCGATGTATAGTACTAAAGGGATCGCTGCTATTAAGCACGTTGATCTTTCGCTCTAAATGGGACTACACTTTCCTAAAGAATATCGTGGTCAAACGGCAAGACTAAAGGATTATGCATTATGTGAAGCGAGACTTTGAAGATTTGTCTCTCAACGACATTGAAGATATGTATCTTGCCAAAGCATGTGGGGCGCATGAGACAATTCTCAACCAAGTACAACGTGAATTCATCAAGTCCTTGCTTATCTTCATCGACGATAGTTATCAAAGAACGTGTAGAAGATCTACAACTCACTGTTGAGTCGACGGACCCGTGTCAACTTCACTGCACTCGCCTAGAGCTACCCGACATCAACCAGCTTCCACAATACACCCTTATCAGCAAACCATTCGGCATAGTTTATCGCAGTAAACTTCAACAAAATTGCTTGATGGCGTGTAGAGATCTCCACAAGTTTGGGGATCACACATTGAAGAAGGTTAAGGACGGATTGGCTTACAGGTTGAAGGATATACATGAAGGCATTGGGAACCAAAGCGATGGAACTCTCAGGACAAAAGGGATGTGAAGAGGATTATCACTATGATTGATGAACGGTTGTATCGAAGGGACCAGTTCAGAACATTAGAGAGCTTTGTTGGCGGTCGTCCCAGGATTAACATCACAGGCTATCAACGCCCTGTTCGCATTCCTAGCAACATCACTGGACTTCCTGGTACCCCTTAATCTGCTTCTATTTCATATACGTTTGGATGTGTGATTGTAAATGACCATGGCTTGTGCACACATATCGCAGTACAACCCGTTCTTGTAATGAAAGGACCTGTGGTACGCTTGATGCCACAATCCTTATAAAAGGAGCGAAGCTTTTCTTTTGAGTAAAACCTATCAAACCTTTCATTTTTCAAAGGTTTTGCTAAAAAGAACAAGTACTTCCCTTATGATTTTTCAAAACCTCAACCGCTTATATCACTTTTTGAGGGGAGTATTTGATTAAAAACTTTGTTCACAAAATGTTCTTTGTGAAATCTTCCACAAAACTCAAAATGGTCATATTTATTCTCAATATTTCTTCAAAAATAACATTTATATGCCATTTTGAGGGGAGAAACTATGTGATAAGAAATATGTTGTGTAAATGCAAATGAATCTTTGTGCTATAGACTTAACCAACGAATTGACGAGATCTTAATCAGTAGCAACTCGAAAAGACTTATCCGGATGGGTAATAACTTCAAGCTAGTTCGCTAGTGATGTAAACGTATCTCGCAAAGGACTTGTCCGAGTAGAATGTACCATTCAAGAAACTCTTGGTAGACATGAACTTTGACGGTTTGACAACCTTTCGAGGTTTGTCCACACCTTCAAGATAGTTATTAGAGCTAGTTGTCACCTAAAAGTCGACAACGTAACTTTAACTATTCAAAGTAACCGTGTCTCATGGGGATTGTCTATCTTGAGTCGATCAATTCAAAAGTGCGAACTCTTTCCTCACCGTGCGTATTTCGTAAAACTCTTAAGCACATGTGGAGGGGAGTATTTCGAAAATCTAAAACTCTTGAAGTGTTCAAACATGTTTTTCACTCACAAACACTTTGAGAGATTTTCATGAAAAATGGTTTTATGGTAATGGAGTTATAAGGTGATTTAGGTTAGAATAACTGTCCTATGATCCGCCAGAGTTTGAGGGATCTACCCAAGGACACTACCAATAGTTAGAATTACAAGTCCTTAGGTATGATTGTAAAAGGAGAAAATGAGAATCGGAGAAAGAATGAGTTGAAGAATTAAAAAGAAATGCAAAGAAAAGGGTGAAAAGAAATAGCCCTCCAAATTATTCAACTTAGGCGCATAATCGAGTTCAATTCATATACTCTTGGTTGTCACTTGATGACACCGGTATTGAAGATTAAAAGTCGTCATGGACCCAAAGGACGCATGCACTAAACCTTCTAGCCACTCAAGTTTCTCTTAATGTAAGCTTGTTTCATTCTCACAAGGAACCTATATAATCTATCGCTTTCTCTTAGAGATAGCGGTATTGAAGAAGGAGACCTCTCCTAGTCCCCGCCAGAAAACCAAAATGCACTATTGAGTCTAGAGCCACGAGATTTGTCAAAAGATCTCTTAGGTACACTTGACATTTCATCACTTGTTGTTCAACAATAAGAACATCGATGGTACGTTATCGAGTCCTTCATGATCTTAGCTATCTTTCTAGAACATTTATGAGAGGTTTACAATTGTGATCCTCGGTGATTGAATGGAAACTCCGCCATGGTCAATATCAAGCACCGACAAAGCAGTCGCTCAAGAACTCCCCGGATTACGCTTAGTGGTCTCAAACGGTCTACAATCGTGAGGTGATGCTTGTGTACCTCGGTGACTCATCTCGAATCATAGGTGTACTTCGTGCATCGTGTTATCTCACACTATGTCTTTTAACACTCTCAAGTTCAAACTTGTAAGTGCGCCGAATCCGCTTATTACTAACCTTTCTTATGTTTACATCTTATGAAAGCTCTAGAGCGGATCGATCGTGTGATTCTCCTCATGCTCATACCAACAACATCACTTATGGAAGTTCTCTCACAATCAAAGGCAACACAAAAGTCAGAATAATTCTAAGTCAAATCAAAGAATCTACAAAGTTTAAAGACTTAAAGAACTTCATCAGTACTGAAATCCAACGACAAATAGCACGTGAGCATGTTGAAGAATGACATGGAGACACTGGAGCAACGAAGCAGACCTGATACCTGATGCAGAAAACAACAAAATACTATCACTTTCAAAGAACAAAGAACAAAAGAACAAAGAAAATGAAGACGTCAAAGCAGAACACTTCAAAGGAAACAACTTCTCTACAATGGGGAAATTGTTCGAATCAAGACATTTCTTCTCACAAGAAAGAAGAATGTCATCAGACGTCAAAGCTACTATTACATCAGCACCTACAACGTTATCACTCATTTTATTCATCACTAGCACTTGAGGGGGAGATTGTTGGAATCACTCCTAAACCTTAATTCAAGTGTTAGTAATTCATATGTAATAGTTAGCTTAATATGGCCTTTATGTTAGTAATTAGCCTTACGCTTATGTAGAAGGCCCATATAGGAAAAGAAGGGAACTTTCATGTTGCCCTAGTTCCTTCCCCTATATAAACACATGTAAACCTTCCTTAGAAGGTTGGTTGTTCAATTCATTCTCTTTCATTACTCACGCATAACTTTTCTTCATAACTTACGCGTAGTGTTTGTGTGTGTCTTGTTCAACCGATCACCTTTGTCTATCTTTCTTATATTGATGCTTGTGTTACATATATGGTGACCTAACAGTTCGCTACCTGATTATTGGAATTGCCTAAGTATTTAGCCGAAAGACCCCTGAATTATGAACCATTATTCACTTGCGAGTTAACGCATATATCGTGAATAGTATGATGGGGAGTAGCAACCCCGTCTTAGTTATCCGAAATAACCGGGGCGCACCATATTTGAATTGCATTAGGCAATTGGCTATTACCTCCTTGGGGGCAAACTGTTAGTGTACATCAGTATTTCGATGTATGCAGTTGAGTATTGGTTGCATGAGCTTAGCGCATAATAATCTGTGATTTTCTTTATGATAAGTTGTTAGTTTACAATTATCATGTTCATGTTCTTGTGTTCAAACTGATTAACTAAAACCTATGGATTTCACTAAACATTTTTGTTGACCTTTTTAAGCATGTTATCTCAGGTAATCATTGAAGATCATATTCATGGCACGGAGCGGGCAATGCAAGACCTTTATTTGTGGTGTAAACATAATGTTATCATTTCTTACAAACTCATGATCAGTCATTTTTGTATCATCTAAAACAATTGGGAAGTATTTTGTATCAAACTATGATTTTTTCTTGAATGATAACAACTTTTCTTAAAACGTTTCTTTTGAGTCGTTTTCTATGATTATTGACTGTGATCCCCATCCAAGTAACACCCCGATTAGTCTTCCGTTGTCATGATGATATTTAGGGGTGTTACATCATCTATCCAACTAGCCTGAACTTGCTACAACAAAGAAGTAGAAATTGTAGATAGCACCAAAGCACACAACTCTTCTCCATTTTTCACCCTAGACAAAGCATCAACAGCCAAGTTTTCATTTCCCTTTTTGTAGCTTATCTCATAATCAAAACCTAGTAACTTTGGTAGCCACTTGGTTTTAAAAGGGGTGGACAGTCTTTGATCAAGCAGATACTTCAAACTGAAGTGGTATGTCTTGATTTTGAAATGTCAGTCAAGTAGGTGTCCTCTCCATTTCTCCAAAGCCAATAACATAGCTAAGAACTCCTTTTCATATGTAGAGAGGACTTGATGTTTAGGTGACAAAGCTTTACTCATGTATTTAATGGGATGGCCATCTTGAGTAAGGACTGCTCTAATGCCCACGTCACAAGCATAAGTTTCAACCATAAAATCTTTATTGAAGTCTCGAATGCCAACAAAGGGGTAGACATCATAGCTTATACTTCAAAGGCTAATAGAGTAGCTTCAGTCCATTAAAAAACATTCTTTTTGAGCAGTTGAGTTAAAGGGTGATTGATCACTGCATAATTTTTAATGAACCTTCTATAATAGTCGGTCAATCCCAAGAATCCCCTGAGCTGCTTCACATTGCTTGGTACTGGCCACTCCTTCATGGCTCGAATCTTAGAGGGGTTAGTGAACACACCTTCACCAGTGATCAAATGCCCTAAGTATTCCACTTTATCCATAGAAATGTATATTGGAGTGTTTGGCATAGAGGACGTTAGATTGCATAACTTCCAACACAGACCTTAAATGTATCACATGAGACTCCAAACTTGGACTGTAATTGAGAAGGTAATAAAAAAAACAAGCACAAACTTTCTCAGGAACGGTTTAAGGACTATATTCATCAATGCTTGGAATGTTGAAAGTGCATTTGTTAATCCAAAAGGCATGACCAGGAACTCATAATGAGCTTCATGAGTCCTAAATGCAGTTTTGTGTATATCCTCATCCTTCATCCTTATTTGATGATAGCGGACTTGATCCAACTTAGAAAACACCTTAGTACTCTTCAAATCATCCAACAATTCCTCTATAATAGGTATAGTAAAGTTATCCTTCACAATTTACTTGTTCAATTGTTTGTAATCAACACACATTCTCCAATTACCATCCTTCTTTTTTACCATGACAATAGGGGAAGAGAATGGACTATTGTTGTTTCTAATCACACCTGAGTCTAGAAATTCCTTCACCATCAATTCCACAACATCCTTTTGACTAGAAGGATGTATATAAGGTCTAATGTTGATAGGTGGAGTGTTTGGCACAAGCTATATTGGATGATCATAGGCTCTTTTAGAACCAATCCTTTTGGAAATTCAAACACAAGTGCAAAATCATCTAACACAACCCTTATCTCTGCTAAAGGTACTTCAGAATCCAACTCACTCCCAGTTACACTCCACAACTGAGCAGGGTATACACACATTGCCATATCAGAAGCTGATTGACCCTTAAACACCTTCTCTTTTGCTCCAATCCATGACAAGGCAGCCTGTTGAGAGCCTCTCAAAACCACTCTCTTCTTATTATACTGAAACTCCATAGTTAGTTTTTTGAAATGCCACAAAATATCATCCAATGTGGATAACCATTGCACTCCCAAGACTACATCACAACTACCCAATAGGATCATCACATCGCCAGAATAGGTTGAAATTCCACAAAATATCATCCAATGTGGATAACCATGCCTTGTAGAGTCCATTGAAAACCCTTGACATATATCTCGCTAATCATTTGGTTGCCATTTGCTACTGAAACTTCCAATGGCCCAGTACTGCTTAGCTTACACCCCAACATTTTTGTAGTGGACCATGAAAGAAAATTGTGAGTGCTTTTGGTGTTCATTAGAAAATGCAACACTTGTTTTACCACATAGCCCTTGACTCTCATTCTTTTATAGGAATTGACACCAGATAGAGCATTAAGTGAAATTTGTGGTGTTACTAGCCAATAATTGGGACTCTTGGAACTGCACACTTTCCACTTCATTTAGCTCCTCCCTAGCTTCTTCTTTCATTGTTATACTACCTTCCACTTGCATCAACATAGACTCATCATCTTCATCAGCTATAACTTCTAAAGCATACATCTTTCCACTACATTTATGGCCAGGAACATACCTTTGGCCATAATAAAAACACTGATTCTTAGCCCTCTTCTCCTCTAACTCCTTCTGAGTTAATGTTAGGAATTGGAAATTCCATGTTAAAGAGTCGGTCACCCCAATAATGGTCTAGCATATGTTAGCTCGTAGATTTGTCATTGTTTCGTTATTTATCGCTTTATTAGTTAGTTATTAGTTTAGTTTAGCGTAGTGTAACACCGTGGAGGAAGGACGGTCTTTACCCATCGTAGACACCGATCCACAGCCGATAGGAGGTCGTTATGTTTGTAAGTATAAATACCCCTTCCATCCATGGAAGGGATGGAGCTTTCAATCTAACCTTTCAATATTTTGTTCTACAAGTCTCTACCAAGACATCTCCCTCTCTCTACTTTCTCTCTCTAAAATGGTAAACATGTATTTTGATCATCCAAGACCACCCGAATCATCAACACAATAATATATATCGATCCTACAAATGGTATCAAGAGCCAAGGTTATTGTGTTATTTTTTATTTGTGTGGTTTCGTACCATGGTTGCTTGTGTTTATTGATTTATTGTGGTTCAAAGCTCGTGTTTATGTTGTTTTTATTCAAGTACTGATTGGTGGAATATATGTTTTTGCCGATAACAATTTTTGGTGATAACAGCTTTAGTGTATCCTTTGATTTGGTCAAAATATTACATCCGGTCATTATTTGTGTCTAAGTCCATTAATTTGTTTTTGTCCAAACAAGAATATCACTTTTGTGGGTTTTTTTTCAGTCTCATTGCATGAGGTCAAAACAGATGTAGTCTTCAGCTTTTCTGGGTTTCTCTTCATAGCGACTTGGTCAAATTCTAGCTAGCGACTTGTCATACTAATAATGTACTGGTGGCGAATTGTCCTTATTTTAGTCCAGATTTTGTGTATGGTCAAAAGGTCAAAGGCGAGTTGTTACTTGTGGTCCTTTAGTGTAGCGACTTGTCATTTGTGAAAGAAAAACAGTAGCGAGTTGAGACTGTAGCGAGCTGACTATTTAGTCAACTCAAGTCAATAGCACTTGTCATAATCGCTAGCGACTTGACATAATCGCTAGCGACTTGGCACAGACCTAAATGACCTAGCGACTTATATTGATAAGTTAGCAACTTGAAAGATGAAGAAGATAGCGACTTGACTCCATTGTCCTAGCGACTTGAGTCTAAAGACTTAACGACTTGACTTGACAGAAATGATGAAGAAGAAGACTAAGGCTAGACCATGATAAACAAAAACCAAAACATCTCATCATCTTACTACACTAATACAAAACTCATTCTCGATTTCAGAATCACAAGACTTGTGCTAACACTATTCTCAATGTCATCTATCGATCCAAAAGCAAAGTCTAGACTCATCTTATACATGATCTCAGTTAATGTTTTTCGCGTTACTCTAAGTATGAACAAGACTCAAAGGTCTTTATTTACGAAAAACATTTAAACAATCATCGATCTACTATTCATCTATATTTCCGAATGTGTAAGACAAAGAGATATAACATTTTTGTTATTCTCTAATCTTGTTTTCGTTTTAATGATAAATCATCACATACACATACAAAATAAGAAACAAAACCAAAGTTTTTCACTTTGTTGTGTTCGGCTAAAAGATGATATCAAAAAGAAAAGACTCCTTGAGATCTCAGCATCATTCTTTGTGTATGGTTCATAAAACTCATAGATCTAAAAGGATCTATACACATAAGAATGTAAACATCATAGATCAATGATCAAATCGTTTGTGACAATGTTCGAATTTAAGAAATGAGTTTAACAACTTTGTTAATTCATTTTTTTGATTCGTTTTATTTTCATAAACAATGTTCGAATTTAAGAAATGGACTGATAGCTACTTACCCTTGATCTCATTGAAAGATTGTGAAGCCTATGTCAAACCCTCTAGTCATCCTTGTGGTGAGGCTATCCATTTCTAGGATAGGCGAGATCAATATTGAATGTTATTCAACGGATGGGGATGATTCGTTTGAATATGGTTTCGAATCTCTTGATAACTATGGGTTTATTTGTGATATTCGTATTATGAGCAGATGTGTAAGTGGCGGATTATTAAGAAGAGTTTAGGGTTTGATGAAGCTTTGGTTTGTCTGCACAATGTGAGATAAAGGTTTGACAATGTGTGAAGTGTGGCCTTTTATAACCCCGAAATATTAGGGTTATCTCTTGCTAAGTTGCTAATACAGGTTATGGAATGGATCGGGCTTTTGGTTGTGTTGGACGTGGGGGTTTTTTTTCCCTAGTATATGTAGTGGGCTGGACATTTGTTATATGGACCGTGTGTTATGATGAGCTGAGCTTGAGTTTCATGTATGGGCCGTGTGGAATGGATCTGATGGACACGTTTTTATTTCGTGGAATTATTAGCATGGTATATAACATTGGATATTGAATTACTTATGCAACCATTAAGAAACATGATCATATTTCTTTTAATTTGGTATGGGCATACGAATGTTCATGAGACGGGTTTGATGGTGAGAATGGAAATGTGCCGGGATAGAGATTATTGATGTTTAGTAACATTTTGGACCTAATTGTTGGATGTATGGTGTTACTGGGAAGAAATATGTGTAATGGCCATTTTCATAACCCGTATTATTTGAGTGTCATTGCTTTTGCAATTAATATGGACCGAATTGTATCTCGTTGGCCGAATTTGGATTTTCTTTTGCTGACAATGTGATTCGATGGGTTATGTGGTTTGGTACTTTGGTGTCACATTTTCACGAAGGTTATTTTGTCTTGGCATGAATTGATATTTGTACAAGCTTGACTATGGGGTTGTTTGTTCGATATGTCGTATTGGAATTTGAAGTGAGGTTTTCCGAGGTGTTTACTTATTTTCATCTTCTTTCTTTCTACCCTTCAAATAAGATGACTTGTTTGGGCATATACAGAGTGTGATAAAGACTTGGCTATTTAATAACGGTTGTGATTATTTCTAGCTTAACCCACAAAGTAATTATCACTTCGGTGTCTCACGCAGTTGAGAATACGTCAAGAGGTTTTTGTACATTGGGTACACCGTTTCTTTTTCACGAGGATTAGTACAAGCTTAAGTAACAAATCAGGGGAATTCTACTTCATGGTCAAGTTTGGTATATCGGGTTTACTTCTTCAAGTGGTCACTACAATTGCCGACAAAATGCGTGAATGATGTGTTTACCAATGTGTTGTTTGGATGGTTGATGTTATTGGTGATGTCGGATAATGAACAGTTGATGAACCACTGCATGTTCCCCTAAAACAGATATTCACCGAAACCAAAGTTGTCATAACACATTCAAGCTGACATTGTCTACGGTTTTGTCTTGATTTTGTAAAATCGCCGAAAGAATCTATTTCTCGGTTTAAATCATAGACTTATAAAATCCGTGACAATGGAAACATCCCGTAATAGTAAAGTGCATTTCGGATCTATCTTACTGTCTATTCTTGGTTTTGTAAAATCCGCAAAAGAAACTATTTCTCGGTTTAAACCATAGAGTTGTAAAATCTGTATTGATGGAACCATCTTGAGAAGAGAAAGTGTAATTCGGATCTTACTCGATCTCGGTGCTACGGTTTCGCTCAAAGAAGGATAAAAGGGTGTATTTCACGAATTGGATGTGTGTTTTGGATATTTGCCATGGCAATATGGTTATCACTTGGTTTTACGGGGTTACGTGCTTGTAACCATGGTCGGATGAAACCATTATCAAAGTTCATTTAAATGTCAAAGATGGCTAGATTTGAGCGGTTCAAAAGATGTGACAACGGCGTTAATTCAAGATTATTTATGAGGTTGAAGTGAAATATCACGGTGAGTGTACTTAGTATCCAAGGTATCGGGGATGGTTGGATGAAGATTCTTCATGATCCTTGTTCGAGCCTATTATCAAAAACAAAGACTTGGAAATCTAGTTATTGTTGGGTGACTTTTACCTTTTCTTTTACCACTTGGGGGAATTGGGCTCTTACCACCACAAGATAACTATCACTTTAAGGAGTTACGTTGTTGTGCTCAGTGTCACATTCAATTGTGGATTTTCAAGAGGTAATGTACGTCTTATACTTGATGGTTGGTTGGTTGAAGAGTATAGAGTACATAGAGAGTACTTAGAGATGCTAATGGAAATCGGCACCGCCTTTTGTTACATATGTACAAGTTTAAGTCACGAGTTCGGGGTAGTTTACTTGAGGTCAAATTCATCATATTGGGTTTTCTCCATCAGTCCGTCACGACAAAGAGCCTCTTGAATGATAATGGGGTTGATTACATGTTTTGCCAAGAGATGATGAAAAGAGAGAGATTATGACGTATGAACACAACAGTTCATGCCTCGTTTCTAAAGAAAAGAAAAGTGTACGTTTGAAGCACTTTATCTTATGAAGAAGAAATCTTCTCTATTATGACCATTCTCATCAACATGCTTCATGCTTTTTCCATGCGCTTTCATTTATCAAGTGAACCGGACTACCGATGATTGTTTTTATTCCACTTGCTCAACTATAATGACGATGGCGACATCTGTGCTAATTTTGAGGGGGGAAGTGTGAATTGACTACATTTGGATGATTTTCACTTGTTTAATCAAGAATGGCATCTTCGTATGCAATTCTTGAGGGGAGAAAAGTGTGATAATTCGCATGGTTGGTTGACATCCGAGAATTTATGGTCTTACGGGTCCTAACTCATGTAAAAACCGAGCTTCTTCTTATCGGGTTATCTTTACATGGAGTTTCTTCTAAGAGCCGTTGGTTGACATCTTCACTCGGATTGATGAGTTTATCTACAAAGTGCTTCGGTTAATGCTTCACGACATCAACATGATGATTCGAACAATCTCTGTTCTTGTTTGATGTGATTGGTAGTTTGGTGTTACCATTTTGTGTGTTCGTTGCGGCTGATTGTCGATTTCCTTGATGAACATCTTCATTCTTGTTTGATTGGGAGGATTTTAGTTAAGGGATTTGCAAGATGTAAGTTAATTGGGATGCTTTTGGTGTGAGTTGAAGATGTTAACACTCTATTCCCAACCGACAATCTTGAAGAAGGTCGAGTCTACAGTCGGTTCTACATTTTCTGCTACATGTTAGAAGACTAAAGACGAGTTGCATGTGTTTATCCAAAGACTTCTTCTTAATCTGGGCATTTATTAAACAGATTGTCGGTTTAGGGGAGAGCACTAATTGGGGGAGGGTGAAATGTTTGATTTAATCCCCAATTAGACTTGCTCATATTCTTCTGCAAGTTGATTCCCACAAGAGTTCAAGTGTTCTTCTCAACAAATTTCTAGTATACGGGCTTATAATGTTTTGTTGATTCTGAAGTGTCAAAACCAGCAAGGGGGAAGGAGACAAGCATCTAAACGCGAGTAAACTTGATGAACTTAATACTTCTAAGTAATTGAAGATATCCCGGGAAGACAAACGTTATTACCGCAGAGAAACTTAAGGTTTGACTCATGGCGAGTAAACTTGATGGACTTAATACTTCTAAGTGATTGAAGTTATCCCGGGAAAACAAATGTCATGACCGCAGAGAAACTCAAGGTTTTACTCATCAAGGCGTTTAGTGTTCTTATTCCAACTACGTGGAGGAAGAGATGTAAGAGTTAGTTTCTGATGATAAAAAGAGGTACACAAGTGTGTGATGATTTTGATTTTATCACAATCATCGTGGGAGAGAGAGATTGTGTACATTGGGGATGCTCACCGTTTCACTTGAGGGCTTAATCGATGATTCGTAGATATAATCACTTATTCTCGGAGTGGCGTCCATGAGAGATAGTCATCCGCAGAGATAATCGATGATTCGGCATGCTTCTTCAATGTTATCGGTTATTCTCTCTTTGGGCATTCGGGTACTTTGGGTTCTTGAGCTCATACACTTTCTTTAGGGAGAGAAAAGTATAAATCGGGGTTAATCTTTGGCTATTGGACTTAATCTGCTACTTTGATGGTATAAGTTTCTTTGTCTTCAGGTTTGTGTATTCGGGTTCGTAAGCTCTAGTCTGAGAGACTGACTGCATCAATTCGTCTACTTGGGGGAAGTGATTTCTTGACAACTTCTGGTTTGGATTGCTTTAGAACATCAATGGTAACTAAATATGAGAAGAAATTAAAGAGTGGGATGATACGTTGCTGTTCTTGTTGATGATATAACCCCGAACGAAGAATCTCGATTTTCATTCTTAAAAGGAGCAGCATGATCGATGATAATGGTGTGCTTCTTTGTGCACCTGGCTAATGGAAGCTTGAAAGAAAGCTTTGAATACTGCTCGGCTAAAGGATTTTTGGTTTGGGGAAGCCGCCAAAGTCTCACTTCGGATGGTTCAATTTCTTTCTTCAATGCAAGAGCCTCGGAAGCTTTGGTGGTGAAAGTTTTAGGGATGATGAATTCTATCTTCTACGACGTCTCGCTCGATATCCTTATCTCGGTACTCATATCATCATTCTCTTAAACTATATCATCTACTCTATCTTTGTACATATTTTATCAAAAACAAAATACAAAATTATAAAACCAACAAAAAGAAAATAGAAAAATATAAAACCTTCAAAAACCCATAAAAAATTAGAAAATTTGAAAATTCCAAAACTATTGTTTTCTCAAGACATGTCTTCTGGTATCGATAACATCTACGGTCTTAGAAATGTCATTCAATAATGGCACGGGACCATAGATGAAGTTCGAGCAGGAGGTGTAAATATTCTTTTTTAAACATGTCTCAAAATATGGCTTACAATTACGTCAGACTGTAGCCCGTGCTAAAACTATGGCTTGCTATTATTTCCGATAGCAACCCCGTTCTTCAAAGAAAGGAAAGTGTTGCGCTAAACAAATTTTCAAATATTTCGTGCACTTATCCTAAAAACAAATTAAGGAAAGTATGTCGAAGGACTGCTGTTCCTACACAAATGTTTTTCCACCTAAAATTCTTCAAAAAAATATTTGTTGTTGTCAAAAATGGTGGTAAATGAGTTGCTTTAAAAACAATCAGATTCAGTGTTTTTATAAAATTGAAAACTCAATCAATGACTTCAGCGCTTTTAACCTTTTTAGAAAAATAAGTCATTGATTGAGGGGGAGAATGTTTTCAAATTTATATCATCTATCGGGCTTTTCTAATTATCCTAATATGCTTAATTAAAAATGATGTTAACCTATGTTGAAGGACTAGGTGCCTAGGATATGATTGCTAGGATTAGATGATTAGAGTTTGATAAACACATTATTCCCATGCCATATATGAATTGATTGACATGTTGGATTGACTTTTATTAGTCGACATCTTGTTTGGGTGATGTCGACCACCATATATCTCAGATGTGTGTTCACTAACGTATGCGGTATTTTGGTATAAGAATGTTCCCGATCCTAATCCCACATAATATGATGATTGGATGCCGAAAGGAAAGGGTAACTATTTATTGGGTTGACAAATGAAGAAACGGAGCTTAATTGACTTCAATGGAGAGTTGGCATATATGCAACGTAAGAGGTGTCATCGCATCGCCAGATGGTTTTCTTCTAAGTGATTGAAGAAACGGAGCTTAATTTGACCTCGATTGGCATTAAATGCAACGTAAGAAGTCTCACCGCATTTGCATACGGTTTTTCTTCCAAGCCCTACAGCAACAACATAAGCTTCTCAACCACCTAACGTATCTTTGTGCGAGGATAATAGTGATAATACCATTTTTCTAAAACTTTGTAAAATATTGTTTTGAAAATGGAAAATGTTGTTTTGAAAATAAATCGGATTCAAGGTTTTGAAATCAACCGGACTTTATTTTGTCAAATCTCGAGTGATTTCAAATTAAATATTTTCAAACGATATTTTATCTATCAAGTCCGCTTGTACGAAAATATGTGGTGATCTAAAGATTTAATGTTATGTCATGGTATGATTTTTTCTTTGAATCAAGGTCTTTCAAATGAAATCTTTTATGTTCTTGTTTGATTGTGAAATTATTTTATTTTACTTAAAAGATCTCTTAAAACAATCATACGACACTAACAATCTTTAATGTCTTAAATGGTCCTTATCCGTCATTTTCAAAATCAAATCTTGCCACGCCTTTCCCTAAAATTTTCTAAATGATTTAAATCTTTTGGGATCTCAAATCTCAATTGGTTTGAAATTTTTGATCGGGAGAGATAGTGATTTAAATCTCTTATCTGTTTAAATGGAATTGGTTTTAGTCCTTTATAGGCACTCATGCCTCCATGTGCCAAACGATTTCATACATACAATGCACTTGTTGAGGAGGAGGATTTATCCAAAAACAAGATGAGTATTTAAACCTGGCCACATATTCTCCCATGTTTTCCAAACCGATTAATTCACTTGAGATCCAAAATCTCAAAGGGTTTGATATTTTGATCGGGAGAATTTGTGATTTAATAATGAAACTTGATATATGATGATCGATTTAATCAAAATGTGCAGTCGTTCTCTCATATGTGCTAAACGCTTCGAATCTCGAAGCACATATTGAGGGGAGCAAATGGTCTCTTAATGGCTTTTATGATCGTGAAGAGTACTTTAAAGAACTCTTGCCTCTATGTGATAAAATGATTTCAAATATCCTATGCACATATTGAGGGGAGAATTTTACCAAGAAAATCAAATGGCTTTTTCGTATGAAAATTATGATCAAAGAAAATATTTCAAAGTCCTCTTGCCTCCATGTGCTAAACAATTTATAAATCATATGCACATGTTGAGGGGGAGGTTTTCTAAATGATCAAAACTTTTAAGGTACAAAATACTTTGATCTCGTATCACAAGTACCTTGATTGTTTTTCCAAATGATTTTTCAATTGGTTTCAATGGAAGAATGGACAATACCAAAAGACCAACCAATTTACTTTATGCATGGAGTTATAAGGATGGTTAGGTTAGGAATTTGTTCCCACGATCCGCCGAACCGGAGGGATCTACCGAGGACAATCCACTAGATAGTGTAGAGTCCTTAGGAATGTTGAAAAAGGAGAAAATGAGAATATGGGAAGAGTGCGGATGAGATGAGCTAGTCTTGGAATAAACCCAACAAGGTTCTAGTTATGAAGTCTCGTAAGCATTGAAGGGTTGAAGAATGAAAAGAATTAAATGAGAAAAGGGTGAAAAGAAATAGCCCTCATATAATTCAACCTTAGGGCGATAACGGGTTCAATACATATGCTACTTGGTGGGTGTTGGGAATTATGTGAAAGTCCGGATTATCTTGAACTTAATGCCAAGTGTTTCTCTTGAAGTGAAGTGGATTCTGCCAAGACTTATTCTGTCAAGTATAATAGTGATTAGTTTGTTTCTACGAAGTGTTCATTCCGTGTTTAGTTTATTTAGTATGGATATACATGAGCTTTATTAGGAAGTGATTGTGTATATCTTATTTAGTTTTATGATTATATCGTTTCTTGGAAAACGGTTTAGCGATATTGTTTAGGTTCCTTGTCTATAAAAGGAACACATTAGAAAGAGTTATGTACCGATTGGAAAAACTCGTTTTAGTTAATATAAAGATCCATAGAGGATCAAGAAGTTCTTAGTTGTTTGTTACTTGTGTTTATATTCACCGATAAACATTAGTAGTAGAGATTGTCTTTATTGTGCTTGTGATTACATAGGCATACATAACGATCCACGAGCTCAAGATCTATCAAGGTCTTTGTTTGTTTCAACAAGTGGTATCGAGCCTCGTGAGAGTCTCTACGATACTAAGGACAAGTTTTTCTAAACACCCATACAACCACAACAAAATCATCATGCACGGTTCGGATCTTCGAACCGAACTCACCAACAACCAAACTCCACCCATCTGCAACAACTAAGTCTCTCTAATAGCAATGCTAAGTTTCCTTACCTTAAAAGGGAGGAATATGATCTTTGGGCTATGAAGATGCAAAAGCGGATCTCCAACATTGATTGGAATCTATGGCGTGTAATTTTGAAGGAGCACATTGAAGAGAACTACCACAGATCTTCTTGGTAACATGATTAATGTTCCTCCCAAAGCTGCTTGAAGAGTTCTTGGCGGTTCGAGAGAAACAAAGGTCGAACTATTCTTCGCAAGCTATTCACGAAGATCACTTGAGTGATTTTCACTTCATGCATGACGCCAAGGATATATGGTTAGCTATTAAGGCGAAGTTCGGGGAATGAGGAGTCTAGAAGGTCAAGAAGTCCATGCTAAGACAACAGCCAGGACTTTCGGATCTCTCAAGAGGAAGGAATTCACAAGGGCTATGATAAGTTTCACAAGATCTTAAGTCAGTTGAACCGACTACAAGCAAAGCCGGATAATGATGATCAGAATCTAAGTTTCGAGGTCGTTGCCTCCATCCTGCTACATGTAAGCATAGCTTTAAAAGCTAAAGGTGGTTTGGACATGATGACCTTTTATGAGTCAGATAACAAACTTAAAGCTCTTGAACATGATGTAAGCCCTTTTCGATCATCTTCTCGCTAGTCATATCGCATTTGTTGGAGCCTCAACTCCAAAGTCTAGCTATGGTCCAAGCCCATATCCATCATCTTCTTATGTCTCTCTTCATCAAACTCTCTTCCTAGATCCGGTGGAATTATGGAAGATGTTCTTGGTTCTTTCTTTCTCGATTATGATCCTCGGCGGGATCGGCTTATGAGGATTTTGATCGGTGGATCCACTTGAATTTGAAGAGATGAAGGCGAGGTGGCGGTTGGCTATCTTTGTCAAGGACATCAAGAGTTTTGAGCGAAAAGTGGAAGAGGGTTTGGATTCAAAGGGCGTGATCCAGAAGGTTTGACAAGAGGAAGGTTAAATGCTTCACATGCCAACAGATGGGTCACTTTTCTAGAGAATGCAAAGACAGAAAGTCGGTGATGAGACAAGATACACTTCTTATCGCTGATGTCGAATGAGGCGAGGAACGTCAAAGGATCAACCGCTTTGGTCACTCGGATAGCAATGTGGACTGGAAGCAACATGAGGAGTCGATAATGATGGTCCCGATAATGTTGGGTTGATTGCAAGTTGTAGCTTGGAGGAGAGGCATGATCGATTGCCTTGATGGGCATCTCTTAGGTACAAAACTGTTTGTTTGGTTGTAGTGAGCGTTACAATGAACTCAAACAAGCTTATGATATTATGGAACCAAAATATAATGAATGCTATGTGGAAGTAGAAGCTTATAAGCAGGGCTTTAAAAACACTAGAAAGACAAAAGGTTTGGTTACAAAAGAATGAAATAGCTTATGGTGAGAAAATAGGTGTTTTAGAAAGAGATCTCGAATGTGCTACAAATGAATTAAAATGGTCTCGAGAAGTTGAGAGCGTATGTGAGTCGTAAAATCTAGAGCTTAAGGATAAAATTAAGGAGGAAATTGCTAGGAATAATGAGTGGATGATGAATGGTAATAAATTGGCTAGTCTCATTTATAGCAGTCAAGCTCCCAATTCTACAAATGGCTTTAGGTTTTAAGAAATATGTAGGCTTAGAAGCTAGGGATGACACACGTAGATCTACACCAAAGAGCCTAGCTAATTTTGTGAAAGAAGGTGACCTACATGTCAGACGTGGACCAATTAGAGGTGAGCATATGCCCATTGACCTTTCCTCTTAATGACTTTGATGGATCACACCATCCGTATGGCAAAAGTCAAAAGACTTGCTGACCCTAATACTTCTACTAATGACTTTGTCTCTTGTGTTATGATGACAAGTCCTCCAAGCAAGGTCTCAGAGTGTGATTCAAATGAGAAGTCGACCTTCCCAAGTCTCGCCTTCCCAAATCTTCACCCCGCCGCACCCAAGACTTCCAATAAGCATGACAGAGTTCTTTGCTAAGGAATGCCCTTCCAAGACAGTTATACGAAGACTTGCTTTTAATTCTTTGCATAATAATATCTTGTTAAAAACAATTCTTTTCATGGTTTTGGTTTGAATGTACGCTTGTAAGAATACTTCTTTTGGTTTGAATAAATCTTCTCTTGAGAAGAAATGTTTTGTGTGTGAAGTAAATCTCATTTAATTAAGGATTGTGATTATCATGAGCAATGAATGAGTAGGTGTGGTGAGTCTAGAATACTAGACCAATGTGGACCAATGTTAATGATATACCACCTTATGTTCCACAAGTCGCTAATTATAATACTTCATTTCCTTGGAGAAGATCATTTGGAAAACCATATGTTCAACCAACCAATGAATATTTTAAAATGGTTTTGGCCTAGATATGTTAACCCTATGATGATGGGAGAGGGTATTGGGAT
>CM040239.1:106508610-106546051 GCA_022545495.1 Chrysanthemum lavandulifolium | reverse complement strand
AGATTTTCGGTTTTGGTCGGACCGGACCGGACCGGACGAGACCGACAAGGCGAGACCGATTAAGGTAAAAGTGGGGCCAGGGCCGGACCGCCGATCCTTGATGCAGTCGGTTTCGGTCCGGTCCGGTCGGTTTTGTCGGTCGGTCCGGTCGAAACGGTCCGAATGCTCAAACCCTCTTATCGATACAATTTCAATTGCTTAAAAGGGCAAATCGCATAAAAATGTACCTATCTTGCGTTCAATTTCAATTAAAGGTACTTCTCTTTTTTTCTTTTATCAATTTAAGGTACCCATCGATGGATCTGGACACACACTTGTGTCAATGATATTTTGTATAATATTATTAATGCGCGGAATTTACTTAGTAATACTTAGAAGACGGATTGTATGATGTATTGTAAGTAAACACAGATTAAACACAAAACTTAAGCTCAATATTATTAATGAATAATCGAGTGATCTTGCTTATCACTAGGGTTACACCTTGAAGCCTTTGTGAGTGTCGTGGGTAATTAGACAAGTACCTAAGACAATGACCTAGGACCTCCTTTTATAGTACAAGGTCCTTTACAAGATAAGTATAAAGCTAACAATATAGAATATACACAGATCTATTCTATACTATCTAGAGCGTTCTCTAACCATTATCTAATAGCGGTGGTAATAATGTACGGCGGTGGTCGTTTCCTTTGCTAGTGTAATCAGCGATGTAAACCACAACTATCCGTGGTAGAGTTATTCGACAATCCTCCCCTAAACTTATGATTTCTCTGCAAATCAATAAGTATCTTCAATCTACATCATCTTCAGGATTTGAGGAATTCAACCAAACACTTTACTTCTTCCTTAACCACGAATAGCTCGGAACATTGATCTTGAAGCCTATGTAACAATGCTCGACCTTCTCATTGTCTTCATGAACTCTTATAGTAGTACCGCATCACGGTGAGAGTTCCACTCGAGTGGATATTCTTTCTCGTGAGCATGAATGCATCTACTCCATTTCTTTGTAGAAACATGATGAACTTCACATGAATCATAGTAAAACCATTTAGTACGGGACATGTACATGAGAATTTCGAAATCATCATTAACATCGGTTCATAGAGCCTTCTAAGATTAATCAATAGCGCATCTCCTTCATATCTTTGAGATCTTGAACATCAAACCTTTCTTGAACTAACACATAATTTGTCAAGGTCATCTCTGTCAAAAGCTTTGATGAGATCTTCAAATTGAATAAATGAGGAAGTTACCACCTAGCCTTGTGATTTTCCATGTTGGAGCAAAATTGCTAGCGATGTAAACCTCCCAATCAATGATAGGATGTCTAACTTGCGGTGGTTACGGATAAAAATCTTCTTCTTATCACAATCATCGGTCATCATTCTTGATGAATTTCTCATTTGGAACTTCTTGTTCTTGACAAACTTGGTCTTCTTACGGTATGAGGTTCACTATCTTTGGCCTTTCTTTTCAAATTAGGATGCCTTCGCTTCTTCTTGAGAATCCATTGGAATGAAATCTTTATCAAATTTTTGAACTACTGTAGTAGATACTTTCAACTTTATCATCGACATTCCTTTGAATTGATGCCTCTTCCAACCACCAACATTACAGCGATGAAGTCTTCATATATGCAATAACTTGTGCCTTAGTTGGTTGTCTTGGTTTCTTTGGCTTTTCTTGGTGAAACAATAGCCTCTTGAAGTGCTGATTATTCTTCATCGTATAAAGTCTTTTAAGCATGCGTTCTTTGTTCTTGATTAAAGATGCATCAGCTACAAGGTCAATTGCCTTTTTCGTGATCACTGGATCATTTGCAATCAAGAACTCAATTTCTTCTTCAGTAGGTACATAGCTGAACTCTGGAGTCTTTTCTCTAAGTCTTGTAGGTTGAACAGTGGAATTGGATCTTTTATAGAATCTTCCATTCTATCCAGCCTTTTAGTCTCCAAAAAGCTTACAATCTCCATTTCTTCAACCTTTTTCTTTTCAGCAACTTGTTCTTCAGTAATATTTTCAGCAATTTCTCTATCAAGAGCAATCTGTGCTTGTTCTTTCTTTGAGATCTTTCTTCTTGTTTGCTCCTTGATTTGCATATGACTTTACCTTTATCTTTCTTGGTTTATCAATTTCTTCATTTACGGTGGCAATATTAGGCTCTGCGGTGAAAATTGTATCGATGGTAAAATCTGTAGTTGCATTCTTGAATATGTCTTGATCATCAGTTGCTCTTCATGAGTAGCATCTTCCTTTGCACCTTTACTAGAAACCCTTCATCTTCAAAATCGGTTTTCCTCCCACGAGTTTGACCTTGTTTTCCTCCCTGTTTGGGAGAATTACCCAAATCTTGATCAAAACCAATGAATCACCATCATTAGGTGAGGATGAAGATGAGATCACCAACTGCGGTTTTCTTGTGCTTTTCAACCCCGCAACTCGTCCTTCAAGGTGCAGATCTCTTCTTTTAAATGTGTCATATCCTTGGCATCTTCTTCTTGACATGTGCAGTCCTTACAGAGAATTCAACACCTTGGCTAACTTTGTACACAAAACCATCAATTCAATTGTTGCCCATTGCCTCGTCACTTCCAGTATTGTTACACATTGGGAGAGGTGAATCATGGGGCATTGGCTCAATTCCTCCTAGTTGGACTAGGTTGAAGTCTAGAACCACCACGCTTGTTCCTAGACCAAAAGGTTCGAAACATCTTTGTGTTGTCATGAAAGAAGGTGGTTGTTTGCTCCTCTTCTCATAGGTGTGAAAGCAGGTGGAGTATAATTAATGTGTGGAGCGAGAGATTATGGGTGTGTTTTGTTCGGTGGTAATCTTTGCAAGAATTTGAGGAAGGAGAGTGTAAAAATCATGTTGCCATCTTTGTGCATGTTTTGAAAAACTTTAGGCTTAAAACAGCCGAGTTTATAAACATTAGTATGGGGTTGCGAGTTGAAACTTATTTAGCATTGCTTGCACAACCTTGGATACATTAAAAATTTGTTGAACTCTTTACATTGCCGGTCATACTTGTAAAATATATTTTGACCGTTAAAACTCTTATCGGTGGCTAAAAACCAAAGGGTAAGCCATGGTTGAACTAAATTGCTCATAAGATGTTTTCTTTGGTGAGACAATGTAAAGAGTATATATCAAAAATCTCCATTGGGACAAAACCACTCTTTTGAAAGTAGCCTTTTTATCGGTGGTATCATACCCCATGGATGATAAAGTATCATGAATTTGGGCATAGGTAATGTGATGAGACCATTGAGATCACCCAAGCGGAGAAATCTCCTCAAGGATGCCTCGGTAACATCAATAGTTACCCCATCCACAGTGGCTCTTGAGCATCACTATTTCATGTATCTCCATTCTCAAGTGTCATGGGTGGCGAGAAGTCCAAAGCGTTTGATTTGAGAGATATAGATTGTGGGTTTAAAGAAAAGCATACCTTATATGGGTAGTATTGAGAAAGTCCACAATCGATGAAAAAACAGGCACTCTTCTCGTTTGACTTTTGTAGGTAGGGCACTAGGTTGTGCTCATTTGCAAATTTTAATGGTGCCTTAGAAACTTTTGATGAAAAATAATATTATGTCGGTAATAATTGAAGGAATAACTAGCCAATTGAGATAAAAGATATATAGAGGTAGGGTTTAAGTTTGTAAGCAAGAAAGATTAACTATGGAAAGTATTTATCTTTAGAGGATAAATATCAAATAGGAAAGTAGATAATCTTAGAAGTTACCTATATATATGGAAAGCAATTTTTCTACAACGGCTAGTAAAAATTTTATTCTTGACACAGCAGTTGTGACGACTAGAACAACGGTGGTAAAATAACACTTGTCGATGGAAGCTGTGAACTAGCGGTGGTAATTTTTCAAAAATTTCAAAGAAGCGATGGTAAAGAAAACATATGAAAACTAGATTGCTCTTATCATAGTTTTAGCAAACTACCGACTATCAGCGGTTTGATATGTCTTTACCATGAGCCTTTTGCTATGGACTAGCCAACTCTTTATCATAAAGAATATGGTGAGTTGATAACCATATAGTTTTGGTAAACAATCAACCATAAGCGGTTTGTCAAGTCTTTACCGATGGCCGTTTGCTGGGACTAGTTGATTCTTATGTGGATTAGACATGGTGAATCAATAACCATTTGTTGTGTATCTCGGTTATACACCTTTTAAGATCAACTCCCATCTTATGCTTGGTTATGTATCTTTATGTGATAGGAATAATCCACTTGTTTTAACCAAAGTTACTTTTAACCAAACCATTACCCGAAGAATATCTTCCAAAGTCAACCCGATAATATCTATATTTACTCCTTAACCTACCAAAATAGGAAAAGTAAATATACTCATTAATTAACCACAGTAACAGACTTTGTCTATATAGGAGGCTTGGCGTTGTAATCCTCATCAAAACACATTCAAACACAAAACCCTACCTATAATCATGAGCAATCCTTGCAACACCATTGACATCTCCTCACGATTCGGAAGAAGAATATGTGATCGAGTCGAGACTTCCTCGAGGCATCGGGATGGGTTGGATACTTCCGACATAAATTTGGAAGCACTTCATCCAAGTACACTAAAGAGACCGCCAAGCGTGTCCTGCTGTGCAAAACACACCATCTCTTATGTTTTACTCCGACTCATCGGGCGATGATGAGACCTATTCCATGGCGAAAAATTGCCAAGAGCTCTTACAGCCTTTGAAATAGCTATCTCCAATATGAGCGGATATCCATACCAACGAAGCTGCAATGCTACAAAGCCTCCTCCATGAGTTCTTGGTCTTCTTTGTCCAAGAATGCAATCCACCTTGAGAACAAAAGGAAGAGAGCAGGAAAAACAAGCATGACTATGTGGGCAAGGCAAAGCCAATGGAGTAGGCGATGTAGGGTGTAGGAATGTAAAGTTATCTTTTGTGTTTTGATTGTGGTTGTTGACTCTCTCTCTACTGTAATGACTCTTTTATATGAATGTGATCTCTGTTTTCCTTTTTCCGTTTGAGAATAACTTATTTCCTTTGCTTGCATTATAGTTCCCAACATTAGGCTTACTTTACGTATAAAAGTGAGTGGTCAAACATAAATACAAGCACCGACGATCATCTTGATTTAAACAAATACTCCTTCAATCCTGCATATCATACACAGAATCCAAACACTAAAAGCATTGTTGAGATTGACAGTGGTTAGACAAATTAACTAGAAGTAGATGCAACAATTTTGCATGCAGTGGTTAGACCACACAGTCAACAAATCCACTCCAAGTTATTAATCCGGTCACCAAAGTCAAATACTTCATTTACTTCTCAACCACTTAAATCTTCCCCTCATTAACTTACTAAATCCAACTTAAACTGTATTAAAGAACCAAGCACCCACAACCTTTTATTACACCAACACTTCTCTCTCCTAAAATCTGTCAATAACAACTTTACCAAAAATCATCATGAGCAATTCAAACCAATCAACATCTCTTGACAGTTCAATTTGGATAGCTTTTGGGATGATGAGGCTTGGCATTATGTGCTCAACAATCCGGTAAGAAGAAGAAAGAGGTGTTTGAAGCAATTTCATCAAGAAAAAGAACTCATCGGATACTCATTCAAACCACATTCTTTGGTCCTTGACTCATCCAAATCTACAAGTTGTTGTCATCGTGAAGATAGCTCGGACTCAATGCAAGCTACATTTCTCCATGTACAAGCACAAATAATGATCTTGAGTCAAGGGTCTTGGATGTGCTTCCCTTGCAAGAATGCTTCCATCGGGAGAAGCTGCAGATGTCTCCTTTTCCTTCTTGTTACACCACCACAAGAGGGACCTTCATCATCCTCCCACTGTTAGAAAAGTGGTGATAGGACTAGCAAGCCCTAGAGTGTATAACTGGATTGATATGCGTAATGCACCTAAGGTGATGCCAACATGGGCCATTCCAAAGAAGCCATAGGTGGTAGATGGTGGTTAAGTGGAGTATGGTTGGGATAGGTTGTGAAGCTTTTGTTTGTTGTTTAGTTGTTTTGATTAATGTAATGATGCTTGTGATGTGCATTCCATGGATGTATCTCTGACTCGGTGTGCGATTTGTGAAATAATAATAATGATCCATGTTTTCCTTTATCATTAGAGTTCTTGCATCATACTTGTTGTTCCATTAACTCCATTTTCAATCTTGACATCTTGTCCATCATAATGTTCAAAATTCAAAAGATAGGACTTGTTGCGGTCATGTGCAGAACACCACTTTAGTATATCCTTGATCGATCTTTTTGTCCTTGGATGTTCCTGCGCATAAGAGTAAAGAGTTAGTTTCTTTTGGGGACCCAAGCCATGATTGACTTGAATCGCCTCGTGTATCAATATAGTTAAATCTATCAAGGTCATTGATACACCATTGGGATTGGTTGTAGAGGTAGTTCCTTTAGGTTTCCATTCCCGATGTCTTGAGGCCTTACACAACATTGCCCGTGTCCCCCTTTTCTTGTTTACAACCACTGGCAGTGGTAACTTTTGAATGAGCGATAATAGCTTCTTGGTTTGGTTTTAGGTAACAAGCGTAGGTTATAATGAACCTTTTAGTTTGAAAGTTCCTTTCCTGTTTGTCTGATTTTGCAAAGTTGTTTTGGACTTTGCACTTTTAACGGTGACTTAGGGTGACGATGTTAACATTTTTCGTGGCAAAAGTTTTGAGACCACTTAGGTTGAGCGCTCTTGGGACCATTTGCAATGTGAATTAGGGTGTACATTATTTTGAAACATGTTAGACTCCACTTTTATTTCCATGGACTTCCTTCTCCCGTTATGATAGTCGCAATAAGCATGTAAATGATCAAAACTACCACGGATATAGCATGCCTTGTTGTACATCACAAAATCACTACCTAGTTGTTGAGATTTAACATGATTCCAACTCTCTGGTTACCCCAGGAGTGTAAACTTGTTCCTATACATCTCGGCATACCTTCAGTTGATCTAGCTTTATTAAGCTGGTTTTCTAGGTTCCTCTGTAACAACATTAACAACTTTTGGGATAGTAGCCTCTACATCTTTTAACATTCTCATCAACATATGAGTCACTAGCGCTCTCAAAACATCATTATCATGCTTAATCTCTTCCTCCTTTTCACCATTGTGTCCTTTAAAGGACCATATTCACGTTCAAGGTCTTGAAACTCTTCTAAGCATGTATGAGCTAAATCTATACCGGAGGTGATGGAACACCTCTTAGTGGTGGAGCGCTGGTATTATAACCCACACCAAACTTAACTTTACTATATATTTGAGCATTCCAAATTTTATCAATTGACTTAGGCGATGATAACATGTGTCTAAACTTAAATTGACATTTCATTTTCTTTTGAAGTTTTCAAACTCCTTTTGGTATGCTTCATTCATAGTTGTATGTTCTACCTCTCTTAAGAAGAATCATCATCATCATTATATTTTGACTCATTTTCTTGATAGTGCTCTAGTTGTTTTTCCAATCTGACTATAGCTCTCTAAGGTTAGACACAATATAATTAGCGTATACAACTCTTGTCTTTCATTAGAATATAAATCATTAAGCCTTTCAACTTCTCTAGCGTTCTACATGTTTTAGAACAACTTTCAAAGTTTTGTACCTCAGTCGAGAGAAGCCATGAGAGCAAATTCGGTAGCAACAAGAGCTGACATCGAAGGTTCTTCCTCTTGATCATCGACCATGAAACTCCAATCATAGCTCACACCATCAATAGTCAACATTGCCTTTGGTTCTTCCACGTTGGTTCCTTCTTTTGCTTGTACCAAGTAAACTGTTGTCCTTGGTCTTTGGTCTTCACATTCTCTAGCAAAATGTCCAAACTTGTGGCGGTTAAAGCACTCCACTTTCTTCTTATCAAAGTCTGCGGTTTCACTACCATTGATGTGAATAGGCGCGATCTTCTTGTAGAATTTCCTAGCCTCGTGATAAGAAGAGCTATACGCCATTTTATATCCATCTCCTCCAAGTCATCTTCATCAATTTGCTCTATGTCTTCATGAGTTAAGAGAGCCATTTACTTGAGTGGAGATGAAAGCATAAAGGTAGGATCTCCAATACTAGCAATCTTCTTCTTTGAACTGCGGTGGTAACACTAACATTACCGTGGAAACTTTAGAACCGGTGGCAACATCATCATCACTATCGTCTTGAATCATCACTTTGTCATGAGAGGTTGACAACAATGTAAGCTACTAGAGCTTGTACCAAGTTTCCACGCTTCTTCAACCTTTGCTCGATAAGTTTGAAGTTGTTGTAAAGATCATTTAGCTTCATTGTTTTTATGTCGATTTGTTTTCCCGAGACAATAACATTAGTTTGAAACTACGAAGGCAAACTTCTTAGAAACTTCAAATTGTGGTCTTCCTTTTCTACCTCGATGCCAAACACGATCGGTTGTGTAACAATCTTACGGAGTTTGGTGAAGATGCTATCAAGTGAGTCATTCTTGAAGCGGAGAAGTTTTCATAACTTTGCTTCAACAATGTCTTTTGTGTCTTCTTTGTAGCATCACCACCGACCATGAGCAAATCTCTTGAAGCGGTTCTTTAGCGATCGTGAACTTCTTTGAATGCAATGATCGGTCTCTAGGAAAAGTCATCGATGACAAACTTCTAGCCTTAAGATCATTCTTCCTTAATGCTTTTCAATACTAGATTCGGTACGAAACTTTCACAACATCACATGTCACCAACCTTCGAGTACTAGTCATGAGCTTGAAAGAATCACCGGTTTGAATGATCTCCCATAGAGCATAGTCTGAATGAGAAAGTATTGCTCAATCGGTATCCTCCACATCTCAAACTCATTAAGTTTGAGCTTAAGCGACATTGGTGTAGAAGAGTTGAATGGTTGTTTTCCATCTCCATTGAATTGAGTGAGGAGGTTAAGCTTATTCCTTGGATCTTCTAAAACAAAATATCGAACCTTCGCTCTCGATACCACTTGATGGATCTGGACACACCTTGTGTCAATGATATTTTATATAATATTAAGCATGGAATTTACTTAGTAATACTTAGAGGCGGATTGTATGATGTATTGTAAGTAAACCTGATTAAACAAAAACTTAAGCTCGATATTATTAATGAATAATACGAGTGATCTTGCTTATCACTAGGGTTACACCTGAAGCCTTTGTAGTGTCGTAGGTAATTAGACAAGTACCTAAGACAATGACCTAGGACCTCCTTTTATAGTACAAGGTCCTTTACAAGATAAGTATAAAGCTAACAATATAGAATATACACAAGATCTATTCTATACTTATCTAGACGCCGTTCTCTAACCATTATCTAATAGCGAGTGGTAATAATGTTCCGGCGGTGGTGTCGTTTCCTTTGCTAGTGTAATCAGCGATGTAAACCACAACTATCCGTGGTAACAGATTATTCCCAACACCATCCTTTCTTTTCTTACTATTGTGGGATGATTTTACCTAGACAATAAGTTGCCAGTCATATTTGGATTGCATAGCATGCTAGTGACGTGGCTAGCTTATTTGTTAATCTTAGCAACAAAAATTCGGCACCATGATGAACACCTTCATCCTTTTCTTCTTAACATCAACAATCACTATCACGAGCACTAACTTGAACCACCATTACTAAACTTAGCCCATCTTCCCAACAAAACTCGCCCATCATAACCATTTTCCCAGCAACTTAAAAACAAATACAAATACATAGATCGCAAACATGATATAACAAACAACCCGAAAATAAGATTCTAGAGGGATGGTACCACCGAAAACGAGGTGGGTATCGCAGGAAAGGAGAAGGGTGTCGCCAGAAATGGGAGGGTGTCACCGGTGAAGAGGTAAGTGTGAATGTGAAAGGCGGGTTTCATTGAAGAATTAAATGGGGTCATCGGAGTCGAGGTTCAGGTTTTGGATTTGGAATGAAGTGGTAAATGAGAAGTTGGTTTAAATGTTTACTAGTTTCTACATGCCAAAAGCCAAATCACAAAATTTATTCATGTTGCAAAGACAAATGGAATTACATGCTAAAATGTTTTATTTTATTTTATTTTTTTGACCGGGAACCTACTAATTGACTAGGATTGCAAGACAAAATAAGTTGAATACATTAAATTGAAAAAAATAAGATAAGTACTTTAAATTGAAATTAGAAGTAAAATAAATACATTTTTCACTTTTGGACTTACGTAACTTTTTCAATTTCAAATTTATGGACTTATGTAACCTTTTTAACCAAAATATCATAATTTAAAATTTTATTTCAAAAAATCCAAACAAATATTTTTAAAAAATTTGATTTACTATTAACATCATTAGGGGTGTTGATCAGTTCGGTCATTGGGTTGTTCGGTTAGTTCGGTTCGGTTAATTGGTTAAAACTTATTTTTAGGTCAACCTTGAACGAACCAACCAAATTTAGGTTTTCGGTTTGGTTGGTTGAATTCTAATTCGGTTCGGTTCTTTGGTTGGCCGAATAACCCGAATTTCATTATTTAAAATAAAATAAAATAATTACATAGATATTTAGCAAAACAATATATTTTAAGCATAAAAGTGTTTTATTTTATTATGATAACATTTTAATCTTGTAGTATTTATTTATATATAAATATACATATAAATATATAAATATATATATAAATAATATAAAAATATATATATTTATATGAATTCGGTTTTCGGTTCAAATTGACAAACCCATATCCAAACCGAGAACCGAATTAGTAGTTCAGTTCGGTTCGGTTATTAGTTCGGTTCGGTTATTTTCGGTTCGGTTCGGTTTCGGTTCGGTTTATTCGGTCTTTACGATTTTTTCGCTGACCCCTAAACATCATCATAGTGTGTTAGTTTTGAAACAAGCCCAGGAAGCCCATGATATGGATATTGGATAAAAGCCCATTCATTAATATCACTATGTAGTCAGTCGAAAACCTAATTCACATCACGGCGCACTGAAAAATACTACTTCATCAACAATGTCGTGTTCTTCTTCTTTTCCGCCGCATTGTGCTTTCTGTGCAGAGGGTATCTGTCCCCCGTACTGCATTTTTCGAAAAGTGCTTCCCAGTACAGCTGCAAACCGTGAAATAGCTAACAAGTTGTTGTCTTGCATCCCCAGGGCACGGCTGGAAAGTTTATTTGGTAAGGCTAGTGAATCAGAAGTTCTAGTTCAAGAGGTGCTGGAGGGGTTGTGTGTTGAAATAGAGGAAAGAGATAAGCATCCCGACACTGGGATACAAACAAAAATCGATGTCACTCAAAAGTTGGTTGATGCTGTTATTGAAAAGATTGCTGAAACTGAGAAGGATTTGAACTTTTATGAACTTGATGTTATCTTTGAAAGAAAGTCGCAAATTACTGCTGACAAGAACTTGCTAGATGCAGATACCAAGAATGCTTTTGCATTAGAAGAATTGTCAAAGCTCAAAAAAGAATTAATTGGGAAAGGCTATGATGAACAAATGTTGGGTAACATTACTCCGGAAGAGACGCAGGGTCAACCAGTTACGTTTGCAGAGGAGATTGATATTAGGAGGAGGATGAAAGGGAAGAAACCTAAATTCGGCAATTAGGTTAGTGTTATATTGATCTTATTTAATTTGGTAATTGTTGTTTGTGCAACAAATTTGCTAGATTAGTACAAGTTAATTTTATCTGATATTTGCTCTTCGCTTGATTGTGTGCTATGATATGTTACTTTGATGATGTAAATTAGGGTCACTTTGCAACATTTGGATATGAGATCTTATTTCTATATTCGGGTCACTTTCCAACAGGAATAGAATTTAGAGTCATATGTGGTGCAAGTGTGTGTGTATTAACACTTTACAAGTAAGCTGAGTGCACGTGCTAAATTCATATAAGTATTCAAAATCCTATGTGTCATGTCTACGTAGTAGTATGATGTGTCAAACTAATTGATGGAATATCCGGTTTAAACACAATATTCTTAACATTAAACACTTAGTACCAGAATTACATCATTCATATTTAATAATGATGAATAATTTGATTGTTTAATGGCAATAGCCTCTCAAAAGCTAATTTGACTTTTTGACTTATGTTGGGTGGCAAGTTTGCCTTAAAAACCTCCATTTTATACAGTACTTATTTCTTGCAAAGGGATGATGTATATTCAGGTTAATTTGTTCAGTTTCGACGTAATCAGAAGCTAGTCCAAAGTGGATATATTTGTAATCCGCGGGTTAAAAGCTACGAGTATAAAGTTTTTATGCCTAGATGGTCAAATAAAATGTCATTATGTTACTCGTGAGTTATATTTTTTTGTACCTTGTATAACGAGCGGCTGAACTTATGTGGTATTTGCTCTTCAATTGATTATCTGCTATAATCTGCTATAACAAGCTGCTGAACTTATATCAAGAGCAAGTTACATTAATTTACATCATCAGTCTAGCAAATTATGTCTTCATATATGATTATCTGCTAAAAACACATTTTTTTCTGTATAAAATATAATTAACCTGCATAATGTATCCTAAAAACATAATTTATCCGTTATAAAACATAATAAACCCTTGATAAGGGCTTCTAATATTTTTGCTATCCTGTATAATATATCCTTTATAAGTGATAACTATTATCTGTTTATCTAGTCGACACCACGTTGCTTGAAGCACGTTTCATTTTGTTGTTCTGTTTTTTCTATTTGGTGCATGATGGAAAAAAAAAAAGAAGTCACAACCATTATTTGTATGTTACTTTGATTTATTGATGATGTAAATTAGGGTCACTTTCCAACATTTGTATATGAGATCTTATTTCTATATTCGGGTCACTTTCCAACAGGAAAAGAATTTAGAGTCATATGTGGTGCAAGTGTGTGTGTATTAACACTTTACAAGTAAGCTGAGTGCACGTGCTAGATTCATATAAGTATTAAAATCCTATGTTTAATTTTAAGATGTCTACGTAGTAGTATGATGTGTCAAACTAATTGATGGAATATCCGTTTTAAACACAATATTCTTAACATTAAACACTTAGTACCAGAATTACATCATTTATATTTAATAATGATGAATAATTTGATTGTTTAATGGCAATAGCCTCTCAAAAGCTAATTTGACTTTTTGACTTATGTTGGGTGGCAAGTTTGCCTTAAAAAACCTCCATCTTATACAGTACTTATTTCTTGCAAAAGGATGATGTATATTCAGGTTAATTTGTTCAGTTTCGGCGTAATCAGAAGCTAGTACAAAGTGGATATATTTGTAATCCAGCGGGTTAAAAGCTCTGAGTATAAAGTTTTATGCCTGGATGGTCAAATAAAATGTCATTATATTACTCGTGAGTTCTATTTTTGTACCTTATGTGATATTTGCTCTTCAATTGTTATCTGCTATAACGAGCCGCTGAACTTATATCAAGAGCAAGTTACATTTTGATGATGTAAATTAGGGTCACTTTGCAACATTTGGATATGAGATCTTATTTCTATATTCGGGTCACTTTCCAACAGGAATAGAATTTAGAGTCATATGTGGTGCAAGTGTGTGTGTATTAACACTTTACAAGTAAGCTGAGTGCACGTGCTAAATTCATATAAGTATTCAAAATCCTATGTGTCATGTCTACGTAGTAGTATGATGTGTCAAACTAATTGATGGAATATCCGGTTTAAACACAATATTCTTAACATTAAACACTTAGTACCAGAATTACATCATTCATATTTAATAATGATGAATAATTTGATTGTTTAATGGCAATAGCCTCTCAAAAGCTAATTTGACTTTTTGACTTATGTTGGGTGGCAAGTTTGCCTTAAAAAACCTCCATTTTATACAGTACTTATTTCTTGCAAAAGGATGATGTATATTCAGGTTAATTTGTTCAGTTTCGACGTAATCAGAAGCTAGTCCAAAGTGGATATATTTGTAATCCGCGGGTTAAAAGCTACGAGTATAAAGTTTTTATGCCTAGATGGTCAAATAAAGTGTCATTATGTTACTCGTGAGTTCTATTTTTTTGTACCTTGTATAACGAGCGGCTGAACTTATGTGGTATTTGCTCTTCAATTGATTATCTGCTATAATCTGCTATAACAAGCTGCTGAACTTATATCAAGAGCAAGTTACATTAATTTACATCATCAGTCTAGCAAATTATGTCTTCATATATGATTATCTGCTAAAACACATTTTTTTTCTGTATAAAATATAATTAACCTGCATAATGTATCCTAAAACATAATTTATCCGTTATAAAACATACTAAACCCTTGATAAGGGCTTCTAATATTTTTGCTATCCTGTATAATATATCCTTTATAAGTGATAACTATTATCTGTTTATCTAGTCGACACCACGTTGCTTGAAGCACGTTTCATTTTGTTGTTCTGTTTTTCTATTGGGTGCATGATGGAAAAAAAAAAAAAAAAAAAAAGAGTCACAACCATTATTTGTATGTTACTTTGATTTATTGATGATGTAAATTAGGTCACTTTCCAACATTTGTATATGAGATCTTATTTCTATATTCGGGTCACTTTCCAACAGGAAAAGAATTTAGAGTCATATGTGGTGCAAGTGTGTGTATTAACACTTTACAAGTAAGCTGAGTGCACGTGCTAGATTCATATAAGTATTAAAATCCTATGTTTAATTTTAAGATGTCTACGTAGTAGTATGATGTGTCAAACTAATTGATGGAATATCCGTTTTAAACACAATATTCTTAACATTAAACACTTAGTACCAGAATTACATCATTCATATTTAATAATGATGAATAATTTGATTGTTTAATGGCAATAGCCTCTCAAAAGCTAATTTGACTTTTTGACTTATGTTGGGTGGCAAGTTTGCCTTAAAAAACCTCCATCTTATACAGTACTTATTTCTTGCAAAAGGATGATGTATATTCAGGTTAATTTGTTCAGTTTCGACGTAATCAGAAGCTAGTACAAAGTGGATATATTTGTAATCCGCGGGTTAAAAGCTACGAGTATAAAGTTTTTATGCCTGGATGGTCAAATAAAATGTCATTATGTTACTCGTGAGTTCTATTTTTTTGTACCTTATGTGATATTTGCTCTTCAATTGTTATCTGCTATAACGAGCCGCTGAACTTATATCAAGAGCAAGTTACATTAATTTACATCATCAGTCTAGCAAATTATGTCTTCATATATGATTATCTGCTAAAAACACATTTTTTTCCTGTATAAAACATAATTAACCTGCATAATGTATCCTAAAAACATAATTTATCCGTTATAAAACATTATTTGTATGTTATGTATGGCCAAGATTTTTATTTCTTTAACTACCGTTACTTTGAAAGATTGCGTTTAGAGTTTATGACATTCACCAAAAACAAGTTTCCGTTCTATCATTTTGATATAACCTCTATTGTAGTAAATTTTCATTCCTATACTTTCGCATCAGATCCCAGATCCAAATTGGCAGAAGGGGTACATCCAAACTTGCAACTAAATAAAGTGTTAGCGTTTCTTTTAATGTTATGTGTTTTCGGCATTTGTTTTCATGTTGAGTAACGCATTAGCATTAAAATGTCATGTCGCTTTCTTTTTGCTTAGTTTATATATATATATATATATATATATATATATATATATATATATATATATATATATATCTTTGCTGTGTCTTAACTTTTGTTTCATGTCTTACGAGGTGTTTGATAATAGGAGTACCTTGAGATGATGATTGGATGTTTTTGGCCGTGATGAGTTAATATTAGGTTAATGTAATTTATTGGAAGCTAATCCAAATTGTAAGCTCTTAATCTAGTTACTTAAACTCGTGTTCTTAAGTCAAATCTGGCATGACTTGACAAGTCTTCGTATTTGAACTTTAAATCTATCTAGGAGTATGTTTAGATTGCACACAACTTATGGATTTAATCATATGAAAGTTAGCCGAATCTGCACGATTATTTGTTTTTGAATGTATTCCTAAACCTATTACTCAAACTGTGGGAACCGGTTGAATTTTCATCCATTACAAAGATACTATATATGCAAATATGTTTTTCGTACGATCATACATTATTGGCGATATCAAAAACCATCATCTTTAGTTTTTATGTCCCCCCCTTTTTTAATCAAACAATCTTTTTGGGAAACAATGGTCGATCATGTTACTTTCGTGTGCATCTCGCTTTTGGGATGGGTATGGAGGCTGGTTAACTGCTATAACACTCCACATCACTACCACTCTTCTAATAAAAGATAACATCTTTCAAAGAGTTCATGACTATCTTCATTATGCTCTTGTAACAAAAGAAAAAGCGTTGCAAAAGTATTGCTAAATGCTAATACATGGCACATACAAAAAAAAAAAAAAAGTTTCAACAAAAAATAAATACCTTTTGTGAAATCATCAAAGACAAACTATAAAAATTTAAAACACAACATTACCTCTAATGTTCAAATGAACGTTAGAGGATCTTCACTTAAAACACAACATTACCTCTAATGTTCAAAAATGAACATTAGAGGATCTTTATCCAAAAACATAGTAGTTGTTGATATGCATCTATAGTTAGCAGCCAATTTAGAAAAATCAATCTGCATCAAAAAATACAAGTTTGTACGAGCCTCAAGAGTGAGGATTTATAAAGCAAGTTTGTACGAGCCTCAAGAGTGAGGATTTATAAAGTGACATATTCAGAAAAGCTTTGAATAAGAATTCACAGATCTCTAAGAAGCAGCACTTCCATAAAGTTATACTCCTCATTGCGACATAATGCACGTAAGCACAATGCCTGTGCTCGCAGAAAAGTAAGCTAAACCACAATCATCATCATTTACATAGTAATTGAGTTGCATTCATAATACTGGTGAAAAGTAAAATACATTATTTGTTCTTTTATTTAAGGAATAATAACAAAAAAATGCATTGAACTTGACTACTTCTGGGATTGTGTTTAGTCAATGATTTTTTTTCATTGTAACACAAACCTTTTGAATTTGTGTTATTGTATGTATTGAGTCAAGCTAAGCGTTACATAGTTAGTCCTTTATACTAACGGTCGTTAGTAAATAACTTAAAATTTCGTTTTCTTACGTTTTCATCTGTTTTTATACGTTTTCTTACATTTTTTTACGTTTTCGTCCGTTTTCTTACGTTTTCATCCGTTTTTATACGTTTTCGTCCGCTTTCTTACGTTTCATTCGGTTTTTATACGTTTTCGTTCGTTTTCTTACGTTTTTATACGTTTTCGTCCATTTTTATACGTTTTCGTCCGTTTTCTTACGTTTTTATATGTTTTTGTCCGTTCTCTTACATTTTTTTACATTTTCGTCCGTTTTTATACGTTTTCATCCGCTTTCTTATGTTTTCATATGCTTTTATACGTTTTCGTCAGTTTTCTTACGTTTTTTATACGTTTTCATCTGTTTTTAGACGTTTTCATCCGTTTTTGTATGTTTCGTCTGTTTTTATACGTTTCGCCCATTTTCATACGTTTTCGTCCGTTTTTGTACGTTTTCATCCGTTTTTATACGTTTTCGTCCGCTTACTTGCTTTTCTACTTTTATACGTTTTCATATGTTTTCATACGTTTGTATCAATTTTTATACATTTTCATCTATTTTTACACATTTTTGCTCGTTTTTATAAGTTTTCATTCGTTTTCTTACGTTTTTATCAATTTTTATATGTTTTCGTTTGTTTTTATATGTATGTATCCGTTTTTATACGTTTTCATCTGTTTTTACACGTTTTTATACGTTTCCGTTCATTTTTGTACGTTTACATTCATTTTTATACGTTTCGGTTTGTTTTTACAAGTTTTCGTTCGTTATTATACGTTTTCATCCGTTTTTAAACGTAAAAAACGGATGAAAACATTAAAAACAACGTAAGAAAACGGACGAAAACGTATAAAAACAGATGAAAACGTATGAAATGGACGAAAACGTATAAAAACGGAAAAATGTATAAAAACGGAAAATGTATAAAAACGGACGAAAACGTATAAAAACGTACGAAACGTATAAAACGGATGAAATGTATGAAAACGTAAGAAAGTGGGCGAAAACGTATAAAAACGGACGAAACGTACAAAAACGGATGAAAATGTAAGAAAATGGACGAAAATGTATACAAACAGATAAAAACGTATAAAAATATAAGAAAACAGACGAAAACGTATAAAAATTGATGAAAACATAAAAAAGCGGACGAAAACGTATAAAATGGATGAAAACGGACGGAAACATATAAAACGGATGAAAACGGACGAAAACGTAAAAAAATGTAAGAAAACAGATGAAAACGGTCGTTAATATACAAATTCAAAAGGTCTAACAACGGTCGTTAGTTACTAACGGTCGTTAATATAAAGGACTAACGATGTAACGCTTAGCTTGACTGGATACATACAATAACACAAATTCAAAAGGTTTGTGTTCTGAAAAAAATAGTTGGCTACACACAATCCCGTAACTCCACAAGTTCACGTATTTTTTATCATTATCCCAAAATAAATCATATGCCAAAGAGTAAATTATACGGATGGTCCTTAAGGTTTGTCCAAAGTTTCACTCACGCCCCTAAAAGTTTAAAGTTGCATGGATAGTCCCTATCTCTGAAAAGAATAACACTTATGGTCCTTTATTTAACTGGTGTTAAGTGAGTTCCGTTATAATCTACACTTTTAGCCCTTTTGGTTAAAGGTTGTTGCCTCGTTAGTCCTTTCTCATAACGGACGTTTATAATTTAAAGATTTTCGACTTTAGGTACGCTTCTTACGCCATCCGTCATCCGCTTTATACGCGCTGTTCAGATTTATAGGTTTTATCCGTTTTAAATCTGCTTTATTCGTTTTCGTCCGCTTTTATATGTTTTCATCCGTTTTTCTTACGTTTCAATACATTTTCATCCGTTTTCATACTTTTCGCTCATTTGCTTAATTTTTTTTTACATTTTGGTCCTTTTTATACGTTTCCGTCTGATTTTATACGTTTTTCTCACGTCTTATCCGTTTTTTTACCGTTTTTATACGTTTTCATCTGTTTTAATACGTTTTCGTCTGTTTTTATTCGTAGTCGTCCGTTTTTATACGTTTTCATCCGTATTTATACGTTTTCATCCGTATTTATACGTTTTTATCCGTTTTCGTCAATTTTTATTCCTTTTCATCTGTTTTATATTTTTAGTTTTTTATAACTTTTCTTACGTTTTTATATGTTTTAATACGTTTTCGTCCGTTTTTATACGTTTTCATCCGTTTTGCTTCCGTTTTTATACATTTTCATACGTTTTTATCCGTTTTCATATGTTTTCATTCATTTTATATGCTTCTATCGATTTTCGTCCATTTTCATATGTTTTTATCTGTTTTCATATGTTTTTATCAATTTTTATACGTTTTTGTCCGTTTTTATCTGATGACGTCAGCATTTCTCCTCTGTTAGATAGTAAATTTGATTATGAGAAATGCGAAGCGTTGAAACGATTGCTTTCTTTGATTGCTCAGGGTTTAGATGTTTCTAATTATTTCCCTCATGTAGTTTATTTATTTAAATATTAATTAATTTATTTAATTTGTTTAAATTTATTACTAGTTTGTTGGGTTTTGTACTAGGTTGTTAGAAATTAGTTTGTATTAATTTGTTTAATAGAATCGTCGAACTAGCGTTAACAACATTGAAACTGATTTGTTAACAGAATTGTGCAAATTTTGAAAGTGTGGTTGTTAAATCGGTTAGCGTATAAGTTTAGGAACTAGTAGGAATTTGTTATAAGCTATATCATAAAAGTTTAGCATGTGTAGATTTCATACAAAAGGTTTAACGTTTATGTGATCATAACACCGCAAGTTTTGTAGTTGTAGTGAATTGATTAGATATTGTTGATATAGTTTTATGAGGATGGTTTCGTCAGCGATGTCAAGTTGCATTTAAAGTGATAGGAACGGAATTAATATGAATTAGCTGTAACTTATAGAACATGCATTCGGAATTGATATGATTGGTTATGTATTCAGAATGTATTAAATTTATGTTGAAAATTTAGAAGATATATAGATTGAAAAACAGAAATTGAGACCGAGAGGTATTCATTTTTGTTTTAAGATGTCTCTTTCTTGCGTAATAGGTTATGATTATAACCATGGGCCGTTAAGATCCCGATCCTGATATTAGGATCTTACGATGTTACGATACTACAAAGCAAAAACGATCCCGATTCTGCTTAGGATCTTTTGAGATAGGATCTTAATAGGATCCCGATATTGACGATAGGATCTTAAGATCTCGATTGATCCGATCTTACTTTTCTCGAACCACAAGCTAAAAAACTACAAAATGGAATCCTGCTTATGTATGAATTTTTCTGTATATTTTTGTGCAATAAACCAACTATTCAAAATAGTAAACATATTGCCTTGAAGAGAGCTTGGGAAGCTCGGACCCGGTCAAGATCCGAACAACAAGGAGCACTCAACTACTAGTCTAGTCTAGTAGTCATTTTTTCTATTAGTTGTGTAAGATATAACTTTTCACTTACACATCAAACCATAACACAAAGTAGCATATAGATGGAATTTGAGAGAAAGTTAGAGGTTTAGGGAACTTAGTGAGAGAAAGTGAAATTATTATTATGAGCCCAACTCTACCTGGAAGGTAGAGTATTTATAGTCATACACAAATCGCCACACTTTGGGGCATGGATCGTGCATACAGTGGGTAAAGACCCGTCCGTCTTCACGGTGTTACTTAACTAAATTACTACTTAACATAAAAGAACTACGACTCACGAGCTTAACGATTACATATACTGAGGTGACCGACACTTTAATACCGGAATTTTTAATTCCTAACAATCTCCCCAAGGAGGTCACCTCAATCATGTACCAAAATTTCATGGAATACAAATAGATATTACATTAACACTTGATCTTGCATTCTTGATGCGCTTCTTTGCACATAAACTCGTAGTCATTGATTCTTCACAATGCATGTTTGGTTATTCCAAGTGGAGGTCTTTATCGATCCACGAGATGATAAGTTTGAGCCATCTTTGGAGATCATCGCCATCAACAATCTCCGAGACATCCATTGTGGTGTTGTGACTTTGGGACCGACATGCTCACATTCGGATCATGATCTCTTCTTATCGTAGTAGCGGAAGCTTTAGTTGATTCATGATATTGGCGCAGTGAGTAGCGAAGCATGGAGTGAAAATATCGAGACATTGATGCACTAATCATGATTTATTTTTGAGATGAATGTGTTAAGTGAGCATGTCGCTATGGATTGACCGCTTCATTCGATCACCGCAAACGTCGGCACTGCATACAACAAGCTTAGCAACAATCGCACGAAAGTGTCTTTGATCACTTTCGATGAATTGAGGTACACGCCCACTTCCCTCGCTGATCGAGACAAGTACGCGCTGTGATCGTAGGATTCCTAAGAATCTCCTTGATGTGGTTTCGCGAATGCTCTAGCCGTTCTCAAACCGAACATCTCAAAGAAGACAAGACGGAGTGAGTGAACCAATAATTTTAAGTCCACCGATTGATGAAGAGATTTGAAAACAATCGTATTGCTCAATAGAAATTGTTTTGCAATACAACGAATGTTTTATTGAAAATCAATTATCAATCATAAAAATACCTTTTGGTTTGAAAATGAGTACACAATCGATGTGCTAAAGAAAAGAGTTTTAAGCACAAAGACCGGTTTTTCAAAGGTATCCGTCAATCCCTAACTCGAACCAGATTGATTCAAGAAATTGAATCGCCCATTGTTTCTGTTCGGTTGTCACATGGTTGATCTATATGATAGATCTCACATGCCACCTACCGTGAGCTTGTTTGATGTTGGCTCGAAGGCTTTCCATCTTCATTGTGAATGTGTAAACACATCACTCGGATGTTCCGCAATACCACAAGGATAATGCGTGGGACTCAAGATATAATCTCTTTCCACATTGTGTGAAACAGAGAGTCTTCATTGAAAGTGTCCTAATGAGATTTATTGATGATCTCGTGGCTCTAGACTCAATTTGTGCATATTTGATCCTATAACGGAGACTAGGAGTAGGTCTCCTTCTTCAATATCAACCATCTCTAAGAGAAAGTCGATAGATAATGTCGGTTCCCGTGAGAATGAAACAAGCCCTTTAAGAGGAACTTGAGTGGTTTGAAAGTTGAAGTGCAAGGCGTCATCGGGTCCATGACGCCTTGTCTTCAATACCGATGTTACCATCGGTAGCTTATGAAGTGAACCCGTATCGCCCTAAGGTTGAATAAATGGAGGCTATTTGTTTTCACCCTTTCTCATTCAATTCTTATTAATTCTTCAACCCTTCAAGCTTACCGAGACTTCATAGCTAGAACCTTGTTGGGTTTATTCCAAGATTAGCTCGCCTTAGTCCGCACTCTTCCCATATCTCATTTTTCTCCTTTTATCATCATACCTAAGGACTTCTACACTAACTAGTGGATTGTCCTCGGTAGATCCTCCTGCTCAGGATCATGGGAACACATACCTAACCTCATCATCCTTATATCACCGTACATAAAGTAAAGTTGGTTGGTCAATTTGGTATTGTTCATCCGCCATTGATCCAATTGAAAACCATTTGAAAATCAATTCGTATACTTGTGATATATTATCAAAGCATTTTGTACCGAATTGTTTTTGATATTTTTAGAACGAGAACTCCCTCAACATGTGCATCAAGTATTTGAAAATGTTTTGCACACGGAGGCAAGAGAAAGAATTAACTTTGATTACCATTTTCTAAAGATATCAACATCACTTCCTCAACAAATCAAGTAGATATAGCATTTCCGGAAGGATGAGGTTTCCATAAATTTGCTCCCCTCAATATGTGCCTCGAGGTTTGAAAAGAGTTTTGCACATACTAGAGGAACCCGCACATGGGATAAATGATCACGTTTCAAATCAAAGGTTTAAGATAGATGCTCCCTCAACATGTGCATGGAAAATTTGAAATCGTTTGTCACATGCAGGCGGATAGCATGTACATCCTTATAAAACCATTTACCTATTTATCGCTTTAAACCAATTTAAATCACACATTCTCCCCGATCACAATTATCAAATCATTTGAGATTTGTGATCTCTTATAGATTTAAATTGATTTTGAAAGCTTTAAGGAGAATTGTGACTTGATTATGAACGCGCTTTGAACTGATATGATCTGATTTTAAGACTTTAAACTCCATTTATAAAACATGCATGAATATCCTTCGAAAACAATTTAATGCCAAATAACTTTTTAATGTAATTGAAATCATTATTTTGAAAGCTTTTAAGGAGAATTGTGACTTGATTATGAACGCATTTGAACTGATATGATCTGATTTTAAGACTTTAAACTCCATTTATAAAACATGCATGAATATCCTTTGAAAACAATTTAATGCCAAATAACTTTTTAATGTAATTGAAATCATTCTCCCTCAATCAATGACATAGGTTGTTGATCGAGATAGAGATTTTGACAAATAAGTCCCGATGATTATCAAAAATAGAGACCGAGTTATTTTTCAAAGCATTTAGTTTTTAGCGATAAATGTTTATAGAATCGAGCATGGAATTTTGAAAACATGATAAAACATGGCTCGTTTTTCTTTTAAAACCGGGTTATTGCCTGAAGATGACAATAAACCATTTCTCTTTCTCCCAAAATTTTATTTATTTTTTTATTTTTTTTTTTTTTTTTTAAAGAGTTCGAACAACATCTAAGGTCCCGTGTCATTCTTTGAATGACAGCACAAAGACCGTAGATATTATCGAACCGAGAAAAAAACATGACAAAAATGACAATATTTTTTGAAGAATTTTCGAATTTTTCAGATTTTTATGGATTTTGAAAGTTTTATAATTTTCTATTTTGTTTTTCGAATAACTATTTACAAGAGATAGATGAAGAAAGACCTTTACTCCTCGTCTTCCTCCCAAGACGTTTGAGAGTTTCGTTGAAGGCTTTTCAAACCAAGACGTGGAAGAATAAACTCAAAACGTTCTCTTGGAAGAGCTTTGGTGAAGATGTCCGCTAACCGATATTCGCACCTCACAAAATATAGTTCCACCACACCTTTTTCCACTTGTTCCCGATGAAATGATGTCGAATGTCGATATGCTTTGCTCTTGAGTGTTGAACGTTGTTGCATGAGAGAGCAATAGCACTTTATTATCACAATGCAGAGGGATTTTGTTGAATTCAAAGCCATAGTCGATAATTGAGATCTCATCCATAAGATTTGAGCACAACAAGATGACATGGCTATGTATTCAGCCTCAGAGAGAAATAGAAGTACTCATTTGCTTTTTGAAGACCACCACAAGCTTCTCACCCAAAAATCGAGCACCTCCGACGTATTTGACGTGTATCTTGACAACCCGCATGATCGGATCTCGATAGGCCGTTAGTGACATACCGTGTCCTTCGGGTACCATAGTCCCATATTGATGGTTCCTTGGAGATACCGAAGACCCGCTTAATCGCTTCAAGGTGCTTTTAGTAGGCTTAGCTCGGTATCTAGCACACATGCAAACAAATAACAAGATGTCTGGTCTACTTGCCGTGAGGTACATCGTGATCCAATCATACTACGATATTTCGCTTGGTCAATCATGATCCCCGAGTGGTCCTCATCTAGTTTGGTTCGATCAATCATGAGGGTGTCGATGTGGTCACTTGAATCAAATCCAAATTTCTTTAAAATCTCTCATTGCATATTTAGATTGATTTATGAAAATGCCTCCGGACTTTGTGAAATTTGTAATCCCAAGAAAATGACATTTGTCCCATCATTGACATTTGAAACTTTGAACTCATTTCATTAGAAAAGCGATCACATTCCATTGGGTCACGAGGCAAAATAATATCATCAACATAAATTTGAACATGAGTTAAATGTTTGCTCGACTTCCGGTGAACAATGTAGGATCAATGCTCCTTTCTTTGAATCCGGTTGATAGAAGAAACTTTGACAAAGTATCATACCATGCCCTCGAGCTTGCTTTAAACCGTAAAGAGCCTTCTTCAAACGATAAACGTGAGTAGGATGCTCTTGATTCACAAATCCTTCAGTTGGTGACGAGACGACTTCTTTGAGATCTCCGCTCGTAAATGCCGCCTTTACATCCATTTGATACACCACCATGTTCTTACTTGCAAGATTCGCCAGAAGATTCTCGATTGCCTCGATTCGAGCCACTGGAGCAAAAGATTCTTCAAAGTCTATACCTCCTCTTGACGATATCCTTTAGCAACCAATCGAGCCTTGTTTTCAACACATCACCATGCTCATCAAGTTTTACTTTGAAGATCCATTTGAGAGCTATAATCATAGCACGCCCTGAGCAGGTACTAACTCCCATACATCAAGTTGATCAAACTCATGAATTTCATCTTGCATGGCATTGAACCAAATTGTCTTCATTCATGGCGGTTTTAACATCTTTTGGTTCGATCTTAGATAGTACGGAGTTGAAGAAACACCATAAGGCATCGGTTGCGAGTTGCTTCCGGGTTGATACAGACGAGAGGATTTCCAATGATGTTGTCTAATGGATGATCGTGAGTCCATTTTCCGAGGTGTTCATGTGGCATTTGTTGAGGAACCGAGGTAGTCGAGTCGATGTCTCAAGAAGATGGTTCGATGATGATTCGTGAGTAGCAAATATGTTTTCAAATGGAGCATCTTCGTGAGTCGCAGCGGATTAACTTCATCATTGATGCGTAAACATTTCCATGATGTACATTTGAAGAATGATGATTTGTTGATGAGATCAAGGATCGCAGCAGTGCTTCTTGACTTACGATATTGAGACGATGAATTGACTTCATTCATCGGAATATGAGCATCCTCTGTTGTAGGAATCAGACCTCATTAGTAGTAGACTCATACAGCTTCATCAAACATGGATCAAACAATTTCTTTACATCATCTTCGATGGAGGTACATATGGAGTTTCTTGAGAGGAGTTTGGAACAAGGATGAACCAATAGGACTGCTTTTGAAGTGCGGGTCCCGAGTGGAGTGTCCAGGAGCCATTTGACCGTCACCATCAAACGTAACGTGAATTGTTTCCATGATATTTCGGGTTCTTTTGTTGTAGATTCGGTATCCCTTTTGTTTGGTGCATATCCTACAAATACTCCAATGTCGACTTTAGCTCTAAGTTTGCCCAAGTCTTGACCTCATTAGTTGGATAGCACAAGGCACCAAACACACGAAGGAAAGATAGATTGGGTTTCTGTTGTGGACAAGTTCATATGGAGTTTTTCCATGAATGGTGTGAATCGAGGAACGATTTTGTGTGTAACAAGCAAAGGCAATTGCTTCACCCGAGAAACATTGGAACCTTTGAGTAAATCAAAGATTGTTCTAGCAATTTCAACAAGAGTACGATTTCGCCTTTCAACTACACCGCTCGCTGAGGGGTTCGTGGAACACTTCTTTGATGGTCGATTCCAACGCTTTCATAGAATTCACTAAGTTGTTTGTTGACGAACTCGCCCATTGTCTGCTCGATAATTACGACAGCTTTGTTTAGTCTAACTGCAATTGCTTGATGAGTTTGATGATGATATCGAGTTTCATCCTTTGTCCTTAAAAACTTGACCGTGTGAATCGGAATAGTCATCAACCACAACTAACACATATTTCTTCCGAAAGATATTTTGCACCCTCATTGGTCCACATAAATCCATATGAATCATATGAAGAACTTCGTGATGAGTTAGTAGGTTTGGGTTTATGGGCATACTTTGCTTTTTCCCAATTGACATGCCGAACAAAGATGATCCTTTTCATACTTTAGTCTAGGTAACCCACAACTAAGTCCTTTCGGAAAGATCGTTGATGGTGCCAAGTTCAAGTGATTGAGACGACGATGCCATAACCATGACTTTGTTTTTGAAGCCTTTGATAACAAGCAGATTGGTGAAGCTCTCATCATGTCATCGATAGAGATGGTGTAAAGGTTTGAGCCACGAGTTCCTTTCAACAGCCTTACCATTAAGATCTCTAACGAAGGTGTATGTTTTCAAGGCTACTTCTAGATCGTAATCACGTAATTGACCAACAGAGAACAGATTATGACCTAAACCTTCCACATAATACACTCGGAGATGACACTATCACCAACAACATAATCTCCATAACCCATAATAGCACCGAAATGATCATTACCAAATCTAATAATCCCGATGAATTTGCTCACGGTTCATGAGCCGTGACCGGTCTCCAATATATGCTTGGAACACTGAGTCCAGTACCACGAATCGATTTGAACGATCCGCAGCTGAACACAGACAAGAATGGATAATCGGATAATTGGGATCCCCATGCAAGAATGGGTTCCATTTGGTTAGTTGCAACAGTTGGACCACCCACATCGTAAATAGAAGCATTCATATCGAGACGGTGAGGTAATGGAATCATTGTGAATAGATGCAATACTAGTGTCTCAGATAACCCTATTTACAAAGTGAACACTTCTTAAGGAATAGTTCTACCAAGAGGCATCCATTTTCTAGTGGGCATTATCTCGATTAGTCTTATGACCAATGTATCCAATAAAAGCCTATTCTCAAAATGTTCTTCCCTGGTTTCATTGTTTTCTAACTCTCTTCGCTTTTGCCTTTAGCCTTTTTAGTATGAATTTTAGCATTAACAATATTAATCGGACAATTAACATTATTAGACAAAGCATTGACATCACATCCATGATTAGAAATGTAATTCAAGCAAACATTAGAACAAGTTTTGCAAATAGTATCGTAATCAATTAATTACAAGACGCTTATGGCTAATACTAGAATCAACACGATTCGCTTTATTCGATTCAAACATAACGCTCCTAGATTGTTCTTCTACTTTCTTCCAAAGGCACATTCTTAGCTTGAGAGGTCCTATCATTCCTTGTATTGTCTTGAGACTTTGACCGCTCCCTTTAATGTCACCGATTACTCTGTAGAGGAATGGGAACATTAGTTTGTTTTACTACTCTTTGCACCGCCTGCTTAGATGTGCCGATCTCGAACTACATGCAGTGCACTAAGGTTCACTTTCTTAACACTAGAGGTACTGGGATTAGCACCCTAGAAGGCACATTTGAGTTCACTTTCCTAGCATTGATGCATCTAGAATCGAACTACTCAATGGTACACTACTTCTCACATTCAAACATTGGGAATCGATTGCATATTATGTTTGGCCTTAGGCATTGAGCATGGAATCAAAGGGTTAGCTCTCACCCTAATGTCTTTGGGCATATTGTGATCAAACATTCTAAGATTTCTTGAGATCGTTTGGCATATAAGCATGCATGTCCTATTGCATTATCATGAGGTTTCTAGCTTATCCTCTTCAACAATCTCACGCAGCATTCTAAGCAATCCTTAAGGGATGAGAAATATGTTTGAATGGCAAGTTTGTTGTTCCTTAGGTGAGGGGGGACATATGTCACAGATAAAGCATATTTATTACTAGAGCGAACCTTAGATACAACATTCTCCTCATTGATCATTGGCATTTTCCTTTTACCTGACTCTTCAGATTCTCAATTTCCTTTTGCAATGAAGTTATTTGTTCGTTGTTTTTGTTACGAGTGACTTTAATTGATTCAAACAACTCATTGAAATGACGTTAACCTTTTCATTTTCTTCTAGAAAACTTTCGCTTTCCTTTGTAAAGCATTTACTAGGTTTTGAAGATGAAACGTTTGAGAATTCGAGAATCTAAAGAAGGAGGCATTTGGGAGCCTCGTCATATTGTTCGCTTGGCCCTTTAATTGAGAGATTTGGGCTTTCAACTTTCTCGATCGTGTTGCACCGAGCTTGAATCGCTCATCACGCTTGTTAATTTGAAAACCGCATCAAACTCGAGCATCCAAGATGTCTTGATATTTGAAGTTTTGACATTTTCTTTGAGATGTTGATATTTTAGTTGTAAATTAAAATACTCAACTTCTAGTTTAGAAAATGTTTAACCAAAGTGTCGTGATCATCCAGTTCAATTTTCTCGCTTAGTTTAGAATTAGTTTTTCAAGCTCAATGACACGATCATGGAGACTTTCGTACACAGATAATTCATGAAATTTGGAAGCATTAATAGAGCAATTTGAAGCGTTGAAAACACATCTTGAGCAACACATTCAAGAATAAGATTCTCATTTAATGTATGCAAGTTCTTTCTCTCAATCTCATTATATTTTAGTGCACGCTCATAATCACTAACTTCAAAGAACCATTGCATCAAATTCCTTTTCCATACCCTTAATATCGCCTTTCTCACCCCTTTTAAGACTCTCAAAGTGATCTTTTAGAAGTTTAAAGAAAGGCATGACCTCGCTTAAATAACATTCTTTCATTTGTTCAAAACCTCTTTCACCTTCGCTATACCAAATGAGTGATCCTTTTCTTGCAAGTTTTCTCAAAATCAACAAATAGTTGGAATATAACGATTGGCTAATTAATGTCTTGCTTTTAGTGGCAATTGTTCTAGGTACAAGATGCATAGGTGTATTAGGAGGATACACAGCTTGCTCAGGCATTTTCCGAAGGGAGGGTTTGTTTCTACAATATTTTCTGCCGCTTATCTAAATCCATTTTCCGTAAGACTTGTTCGGGAGTCAACAAAGTCCGAGGCTTAAACTTGTTTAATGCAATCCAGCTTATCCTTCTTATAATCATGAGGAGTGATATTTATGTTTTTCTTTGCATTTGGGATCATTTTGTTTCTTATTCATCTTTTCCCTAGTGATTTCGTCTCGATTTCTTATCTTCCTCGGTGCATTCAACGCTAACTAGGATTCTCGCTCTAGGCTTAAGGATTTCATTTCCATCATAAAGCACCTTATGAGCATTTCTAGCCTTTTTAATTACCTCGGATTCGGTTCCTCAACCAGGGAATGCTATGCTTATCGCTAAGACACGATGTTTGGTGACCATGTGAAGCGATCAATGGTGTTTCCTTGTATGTACAACTTGTTTTCTAGTTTGTTTTTCAAAGTTTTCGATTAGAAAATCTCTCAAGAGTTTTGATTCCTTTGCATTAAATTCTTGCTTAAGCATTTTCACATTTTCTTGAAGTTCTTGTTTTTGTTTAATGTTTTAGAAAGTTTTTCTTGCAAGGAATTTAATTCTTGTTTCAATACTTCTTCTCTAAACTTACTTTTTCTAATTACCGTACTCACTGGACATCCATTTCCGCCTCACGAGTGGTCAACTCAAATTTTGCACGTTGTTCATAAATAGCAACACGCCCTTATAGGCATTTAGTTCGTAAATTATGGAATCATCGAAGCACATGCAGTTGTATTCATCAAAGATATAGTCATTGTTGATCGCAGAAGATGCATCACTTGGTACAACTTCACTTTCACTTTGTTTCACGATTGATCGTATGGGACAATATTGATATTACCCACATTTTCAATATTTGATTCAATAGTTTCGATTGTTTGTACTTTGTCATGCATCTTTGCACATCAAGATCATCGTATAGTTTTAATACCTCCGAGATGAGTTTGTCCTTGGATGTGCCACTTGTGGTGAAGAAGAGATCTTGGGAGAAACCATTGGAGATGCTAGCCATAAAGATTGTGTGTGCAGAGGTCCATCATCTACATCGTCGTAAGCATCACAACGGCGACTTGAAAGGCGCTCGATGATTGTGACCTATCTCCCGAATAGGTCGCTCATCCACATCCGCATCATAGGTCTTGCATTACCCTCGGAAGGAATAGCAATTCCTCTTCATCCAACGCAACACCATTGTCCCGAGCTTGTGCCAAGAACATCTTATCTCTCAAGTAATCGCGATTCGAGGACGCTTTGGAGATGTGCGCCTTGCAATGTGACCTTCACCACCACAGCTTGTAGCATTTGATTGGCTTAGGTTGACCTTGGTTACCATTTCTTCCTCGATTCGTTTCCAACATAACCTCTACCACCCCACCCCTTCCCCGATCATACTGCCTTTCCCGAACTGGTTGTACCACGATCCTTCCATCTTTAACAAAGAGCTTGATTGTGTGGGTTAGATGTCGTTCTAAGGTTGTTGTTGGTTTGTGGAGAGAATTCATGTTTTGGCTAATCGGAAGAGCTAGTTGATTAATGAAGCTTCCCACGTGTGCATCAAGATCGCCTTGTTTGTACATAGGATCGGGAATGAGTTTGTGGTTACCATTACCCATGGGTATGACTTGTGAAGCTTTGGTTTTGATTCGATGTTTGAGTAGAAGGCGCTTGAATCATTAGACGAGCTTGTCTCTCTGGGTTAGTTTTGAACCGATTGAGAATCAATTTTTCAAACATAGCATGTCTCTCATTCGAAGGAGGAAGGCATAGAGTTGCTCATAGTTTGTGTTCTTCAATCCTTTAGTAAGCTTCACAATGTAACAAACTTGTGCCATTCGGGATTCATGTTGTTCACAAATTTTGAATTCAATCAATGTTAGGCATAGTCATTCGATGTTCCTCATGTCATTAACTAACTTATGAAATCTCATAGTACTCATAGACATTCTCATCTCGTTTCATCTTGAAGTGCTCAAATTCGTCATAGAGTTGTGATTCTCTGCTTCCATGGTTAGTTCGAACCCGAGAGAAGCATCTTAACATTATCCCAAACACCTTTGCATCGTTGTTATGATTGATCACCTTGTAGATGTCTTTAGGAAGACCTTGAAGGACAATGTTTGAAGCCCGATATCTCGCATCGAATCTCTTTTCTCCTTATCATCAAGCTCATCATACATCTTAGGTCCGTCCATTCCGTAAACAGAGTACCATCTTCATTAGTATCAAGTATGTCTCTAGTCGCCTCAACACGATATGGTCCTTCATCAATGGATTTGAGAATGTTGACACCGCTTTCTTCCAAGGCAATACAATCGATTCGCTGAGCCCAAGAATCGTAGTCGATTCCTGGCCCAAAGACGGAGGATCGAGTATCCGAGCCACCGCTTGTACATCCTCAACAAATGTGGAGATGATGGTAGGGACGTTGGTAGACATGTTAATGATTATACGGGATTTTATAACTCAATGATTAAACCGGAAATAGATTCTTTCACGGATTTTACTAAATCAAGAGAAACCGTAAGCAATCACTCAAGTCGCTAGATGATAAAGCTCTAAGTCGCTAGAAACAAATCCACTAAGTCGCTACCAATTAATTCGCTAGATGACCAAGTCGCTAGAATCCCAAGTCGCTAATGAAAAACAAGTCGCTAAATAGTAACTCGCTACGGACCAAGTCGCTAACCAAATTTTGGCAAAGAATTGCCACTCAAGTCGCTAGAAACACAAGTCGCTAAAGAGCAACTCACATCGACCAAGTCGCTACCATTAAGTCGCCACCGTAGTGGAGATTCCACTACTTGTACTTTAACTCGCTAGATCTAACTCGCTAGATTTAACATCAGAACTCGCTACAATTTTGTGAAGCAAGTCGCTACAAAGAAAAACTTATCCGTGAACTAACTCGCTACCATGAAAACCATATAAACATCACTTTTCAATCCAAAACAACCCAACCAAGATGATTCAAGCTACCAAATGAAAACCTAAACACTTTTGATGATTCTAAACATAAAAGTACCAACAAAATTCAAACTTTAACACAAGAGATCAACCAATGATGCAAAACCACTAAACTTTTTCAAACTCAAAACCACCTAAAACCACTATAAATTCAAAGATGTGCAAGATATGATCTAACCATGGCTCTTGATACCAATTGTAAGATATAACTTTTCACTTACACATCAAACCATAACACAAAGTAGCATATAGATGGAATTCTAGAGAGAAAGTTAGAGGTTTAGGGAACTTAGTGAGAGAAAGTGAAATTATTATTATGAGCTCCAACTCTCTACCTTGGAAGGTAGAGAGTATTTATAGTCATACACAATCGCCACACTTTGGGGCATGGATCGTGCATACAGCTGGTAAAGACCGTCTGTCCTCCACGGTGTTACTTAACTAAATTACTACTTAACATAAAAGAACTACGACTACGAGCTTAACGATTACATATACTTGAGGTGACCGACACTTTAATACTGTGAATTTCTAATTCCTAACAAGTTATGATGCAAACAGCCTTTACTTAACTTATGAGATTAGTCGAGTAGGCTTGCCTTAGTTGTCTGCTATAAGATAGCTAGTTTTGGGGCTTTCGACATAAAAAAGCCTATCCAGCTTGGCTTCGCTATCGCTCATGACTTGTATTGTAGTCGGCCCGGAATGCATCTGTACTCTTTCTAATGCTAATGTCTTATTCCTTAATTCATTTTTTATTTGATTATGTTATAAGTTTGGTAGAATATGAAAAACAAGAGGCTAATTGTATTAAACACTTCATAATCATAATTTTGACATACGTTTTCATGATATATGATATATATAATATGTAGATTTGCATTATTTTACAACGCCTATTAAGAAAATGACACTATAGTAGGATCTTAGGATCCCGATCCGATCCGATCTTACGATCACGATCTTGTAAAGACGAAAATGATTCCTAGGTAGGATCCCGATCTTAAATACCTTGATTATAACAGTTAAGTGCTTGATCATATAATAAAGCTTTTATGTCACATTATACTTCATTACTAACATGCTTGATCTTTATAATAGTTTAATACATACTTTATCATTAAAGTTAATCTATTATATAATCTATCGTTTACTAAGTTTGTGATGTTTAAATGTGATACGTTTACTGTATTTTGAGCTCAGGGAAAGTTCATTGATTGATTTGCAGGTTGTTAAGAATGTTGCATCGCAGTCGTTGGAGGTTAAGAAGCTTGTCTACTTATATTTGCTGCATTATGCTGAAAGGCAAGTTTTGTAGCAATATCTCTACCTTTGTTCTTGAATCGGACATTGTATACAGTAGAGTATAAGTTCATTAACTTACATAAACCCTTCAATGTTTGGCAGGCGACTTGTTTTTTCGTTTTAAGGCAACACATGGTTGTCGGAGATTAAAGAGTGTCTTTTACGGTTCTTATTTGTGAACTAGGATTAAGTTCTAAACAGCGGCCTAAAATGATATATTGTTCTTTACTTTCTACTGTAGAACATTGGGTAGGAGGAAGATTAACCTAGTTTTATACCTTTTCAACTGAACATGCTTTTTTTTTTGTATCTCTTGTGTTAGGCATATTTCCTAGACTTATAGACACGTTAACATACGCGAACCCCTCAAATTATACGGTAAAACATGGTAAATGGAGGATAAAGAGTTTTCTTTAGTTTTTATACTTGGATATAGTTCTAAACCATGACCTGCATTTCAGTCATATTCTTTATGCAAAATTTGGTAAGAGGAAGTCAAACATGGTTTCGTACTATTCCAACTAAATAAGTTTAGATTCTTTATTGTGCTAGGCATATTGTTATGCTAATTTGATCATACCTTCTGCGTGATTACTGCATTAAGAATTTGTGTGAGAAAGTATCAGCAACAACAGATTCACAACAATACTTTATTCAAACCAAAGCCTCAATAGTCAGCTTAGATTAAGCCAACATGAGTATCCAAAGTGTTACAAGGTTAGGTTAATGTCAATGAGACAATAACCAGACAAATACAAAGAAAAAACAAGATCAGTACTATGATCAGAAAAGAGAGAGGTAAGACAACGATCGCACACACAACAAGTGTGATAACCCTAGATTAGGGGAGGAATTAAGTAAGGGAAAAAGATACACAATGACCCCCTCAACTATTATAAGAGAGGCACCAGCAGCAATGAACTTCTAAACCCTTTAAACCATTTATGCTTTGTCCAAGAATAACCCCTGTAATAAGTCTGCAATAAACATAACTTGAAAACCATTAGCAATTGATAGAATGACATGTTTGCCACAGATTATGACCACAATTTCTAACAATTTGGCGTACAAGGCTTCTGATATAGTCATCATGTATGCCATCTTTCTGCTATATTAGGCGTCCGAATGAAGCTTTGCTGTCAATTAATATATTTCAGAGAGACCTGGGGGATCAGAATCCATTGGTGAGGGCCTGGGCGCTACGTACAATGGCTGGAATTCGGCTACATGTGATCTCACCTCTTGTTTTGGTGGCAGTGAGAAAATGTGCCAGAGACCCGTCTGTATATATGAGAAAATGTGCTGCTAATGCTCTCCCAAAGCTTCATGATTTGCGTCTTGAGGAAAATGATACAGCAATTATCAAGGTTAGTTTAAGTTTTCCTATTTTGCTATTGGTCTCTTGATGCAACTAATCTTACTAGCATATGCCGATTTGCTTTATGATCAGTTGTTATAATCCTATTCTTTTCATAACGTACATGAATTGGGTTTCAGTACTTGGTGAATGATAGATCTTTAGGCTGCAAAATGTGCTAATGATTCTGACATGTTACATATTGCAGATTATTGGAATACTGTTGAATGATAATTCCCCTGGGGTGGTTGGAGCTGCTGCTGCAGCGTTTGCTTCGATTTGTCCAAATAATTTACCTTTAATTGGTAGAAACTATAGAAGGCTATGTGAGATTCTTCCTGATGTCGAGGAGTGGGGTCAGATCATTTTAATCGGGATCCTTCTTCGTTATGTGATTGCAAGATATGGGCTTGGGAAAGAATCTATTATGGTGTCTCTATGCCCTGAGAATATTAATGATGAAAAACGTGGTTCAGACTCTGATAGCAACTTTCTAGAGATAAAGAGAACATTCAAAATGAACAGTGGGATTCAGGAGCCTGAGTTACTAACAATGGTGTCCAGGAGTTACCTTGCAGGACCAGATAAGTATGTATCACGTTCTGGTACAACAGATATGATATCATCAGATTATGATTCATCGCAGTTTACATCATCCAAGAGTGATGATGATTTGAAGATCCTGTTGCAGTGTACATCACCTTTGTTATGGAGTCGAAATAGTGCTGTGGTTCTTGCTGCTGCAGGGGTACACTGGATAATGGGACCAATGGAGGACATCACAAAAATTGTTAAGCCTCTTTTGTTTCACAATTTAAATAAAACATTGGATTTACTGGCAAACCGCTTACCATGTCTTAATGTTAATAAGGGGTACTCAATGGATGTAGGCACTATTTTTGTTTATTGTGCTGTTAAGTTTGCTACAAGGCCAATTACTGCCACTTGAATTGTGAGATCACGTATGCTATAAGTACAATGCTAAATGATACTGTTGTGTTGGATCTTATATAATTATAAGCAAGTGCCGAATTTGATAGAATTTTGTCTTTTGTTCCATTAGAGATGTATCATAGTATCATACGAGTAGTCGATTACTTAACATAACAGCATGACCGATGTTCTGTGTTTACCTTTCAAACCTGAGTATAGCGCTGTTCAGGTAAAACATATATCTGAGAGGCTGGTTTGGGTGGGTGGTGGTGGTGGGGTGTGTGGGGGGGGTGAATATCCACCCATCACTCATGACGTTGAGTAGAGATATCTTGAAAACAGTGAGACTACCAACAGCTTAAAAACATCTCATTGTATGCATTATAATGGTACCAGTGGTTATACAACTAGTTTAAGTTGGGTTTTACCCCTGCAGGTCCTCTGCAACATTCTAAGTATTTGCTAAAGTGATACCTTCTATTTTTGCTCCAAACTTTGAAGACTTCTTTATAAGCTCGTCTGATGCATATCAAGTTAAAGCTCTGAAACTTGAGATTCTTTCTTCCATTGCTACAGACACGTCAATCTCGGTTATTTTTCAAGAGTTTCAGGTACTTTCCCCTGTTGCAGGAGTGCTAGTTTTCTATCTGTTCGAATATTTCTACTTCCATTTGGAAGATATAAAGCATTGCAATTACTTTCCAACACAAATCAAGTTTGCTTTCATTACGGATTATGCTTGTACTTTTTTTGTAATGTATTCACAAAGAGAAAGGTTCAATTTGATTCTGCAGTTTTATATAATCTTGCTTATCGCTAAAAGCATTTATACGATCATGTCAGAGATCCAGACAGAAGATTTGCTGCAGATACTGTTGCTGCTATTGGTCTATGTGCTAAGCGGAATCCACAAGTAGCAAGCACTTGCTTAGAAGGACTGCTCTCTCTTACCTCGCCCAGTTAGTCACCAATCCTTTATGTATTATATATTGCCGAAGTTCTGTAATTTGAGCCTATAGTTATTCAACACTTGCAGAAATCCATAAATAGTACCTCCGGATCCATGGACGATGATGCAGTTTTAATTCAAGCAATTACTTCCATCAAAGACATTATAAAACAAGATCCACCCACTCATGATAAGGCACTTGTATAAACTCAAATTTAGCAAAAACGGATACAAGTTAAACTGGCCAAAAGTCGCCTAGAGTGAATTTTTAATGCATAAAACCCCTAAAATCATTTTACTTAAGAAAAACTGGTCACTATTGAAATAATACAGT
>CM040239.1:106407659-106508510 GCA_022545495.1 Chrysanthemum lavandulifolium | reverse complement strand
ACGGGGTATTCTTGGTATTTTTCATCCTTTCATTACTTCATATGATCGGATTGCTAGGGACTAGCAATTGATAGTGTGGGGGATTTGATGAGTGCTTATTCACTCATCATTTTTACCCATCTAAGACCGCAAAAACGACCAAAAAAACGCCCAAATATGCTCAAAATGTGTTATAAATGTCCTCGGAGTGTGTTTTATGTCTTTCAGGTACAAAGGATTCAAAACAGGGCAAAAACAGACAGAATTGAGCTTGGAATGGAAAACGTGCATTGCGGACGGAGCCGGAAGTGGATTTTCTGCATTTTTTAGAGGCCGGGATACATATTTGGGAGTGAGCTTGGGAATTAGTCTAAAAAAAAACCTAACCCTAAATCCAAAATTATCATTTTACCCTTTTCCGAACCCAATTTACCAATTTTACCCTGAAAACGTTTTTCACTAAAACAACTATTTTTATTTTTATTTTTATCCATTTTTATTTAACAACCATTATTTTTATTAAAACCAATTTTTATAAAAAAATATTTTTCTTTCTCTCTATAAAAAAAAAAAAAAAAAACAAAGTTTTATAAAAATAAAATAAAATAATACATTTACTTTAAAACAAAACACAAATTAAACCTTTTTACCCAAAAACGTTTTTAACCCATCCATTTTTTACCCATAAACACAAAACAACCCATTAAACCAAATACTTAATTTTTTTTTTACCCATTTCCTTTTTGACCCAAGACCAGTCAAAACCCATTACCCCTTTACCCTCTTCCCCCTTTCTTTACCCAAAACAGAACCCAAACCCAGGATACAACTCTTGGCGCCAAAACTTTTCACCTCTCTCCCCTGTCACTTTCCTTTCTTCCAGCTCACCCCAGATGCAAACAAGAAGAAGTCACATGTCTTGTCACTCACCCTTGACACCTTGGCAATCCCCAACTCACATAAAGGACTCAAGAAAAGGACGGCTTAGATTGCAATCCTTGGGCTCCAAGTAGAAATGAATGGTGAAGATTAAATCAAAAGAAGCACAAGCCATCCAAGTCTCATTTCCTCTCACAAAACAAACACAGCAGAAAGCAACAACAAGACTGGAAGACCCACAAGCCTTAGTTTTATAGTTTTGTATAAATAGGCTATTAGGCACTTGTGAAAAACTTGTCTAGAATTCTTGTTCTAGTACCAATTTATTTTCACTGTCATTTAAGTTTACATGTAATTTTTTTTTATTTCAAGTTAATGCAATTTCATGTTTTCAATTCAGTTTAAAATTTTTAAATTTTGTTTGTGTTCTTAAAATTTGTCTGATTTCATGTTTGTTGCAAGTTATTTCAAAATTGTTTAAGCTCATTTTAGATTCTTGTTAAGGATGCAATTCAGTTTTCCTAAGTCTCAAAGTCTCAACAAATTTCAAAAACCAAGTTTCTGCCTTTGAAAGGGTGTTTGGCACAGCATGTTTATGGGTCAAGAATGCACTTTTTAACCCATTTTAACTCTCAAAATGGTTTTATTTACTTAATTTGATGTGAGTATAGTCGCCTCTAGTAGTGTTAGGATTCACAAGAACTTTTAGAGTAAGTTTTGAACCTTGTTTGATACATGTCTGCTGTCCCAATACAGCCCCCATGTCCCCTTTTTTAGCTTAATTTAAAGTAGGATAGATGTAGTTTTAAGATTTGATTTTTGTTGCAAGTAGTAGTTTGAAGTTAGTTCTAATTAGTTTTAGCTTAAATCTATCTTAGAGTTTGTTTTGTTAAGCTTTAGTTGCCCTTTAAAACACTGCATCAGCAGCCCATAACTGTCCACTATCCTCTCTTTTAGCTTTAATGCAGGTAGGGTAAAGTTGGAATTAGGATTAGCTGTTGTTCTTATAAGTAGTTAGTAATACTAGGTTTGTGTTTCTAAGCTTAATTCGTAATTTAGAGCTTATTTAGTAGCTTGTGTTTGCCCTTCAATAGCCCTAGTGGGTCGTTTTTTTACCCAGCGAATTCTGGGTAGGGCCTTTGCATCTTTTCTTTTAAGTAGCAAAATAAATAAATAAATAAATAAGTAGCAAAAGGGAAGGAGGTGGGACTCGAACCCAAGACCTCCTGCACCAAAACCCACGACACAGCTACACGCACCATTACCATCTGTGCTAGAGTCTTTGTCTTGTTTAATTTTGCACTACTTATTATTTAACTAGCGTTTTAGTTTTTTAGCTTATTTGCTTATTAGATTATTAACTGCTTATCCACTTAATCCATTGCACCTATTTTATTTTTCATAGGTCCATTAGATCATCAAGTATTTTTACAAAAAGTTTCAGAATTTTCCAAAAACTTTTAGTATTTTTAATTAATTAATTAGTTTAAAATAGTTTTTAATTCGTAATAAATAAAATAAAAGTCGTAAAAATACCCGGCTTTTTCCTAAAATTATTTTTAGTCATTTAGTACGTTGGAACATTGGTTTCGCACCCGTAGGCCTTAAATTGCAAAATTTTTCACTTTCTAGGCTTAGTGCGTTCCCGATTTTCGCTTTTTTTAGTTTTAGCACCTTAGGACGTAGTTTAGCATCGTTTTATTGTGTCTTATGCTTAGTAGTAGTTAATTTAGTTATTTACTTTGTTCCCCTTGCCTTAATTACTTCCCCGTTCCTTAATTAGTAGATAACGTAACCAAAAACGAAAATTCCCGTACCATTCAAGCATTTTAATAACAAACCTCAAACGTCACCGTCAATTCACACCTCGTTGGGAAACGACCCGGGTACTCACTTACCCGGTATCACTATCGAGTATTCGAGGGGTTTTGCGTGTCGACCTTTTCCTAAACGGTCGATTCGTTGATTCTTCGTATCACGTATATTTGGTATATTTTACTATATCAACAACTCGCTTCCAAGAACAAGTCGCTTCAATAAGCAACTCGCATAGACAACTCGCTTCCAAGAACAAGTCAACTCGCAACCAAGAAAAGTACAACGTGACTCAACTCGCTTCCAAGTATTATTCAAAAACCACCACTTTTCAATCCAAAAACAACCCAACCACGATGATTCAAGCCTTCCAAATCAAAACCTAAACACATATAATGATTCTAAACACAAAAGTACAATCAAAATCCAAACTTTAACACTAGAAATGATCCAATGATTCAAACTCTTCTAAACACTTTTAACCCCAAAAACCTTATGAAATCCACCAAAACAAAGAGCATGAAATATAATTGATCAAACCATCGCTCTTGATACCAATTGTAATATATAGGATTTCACAAACACATTAAACCATAATCACATGAGGCGTACAAGTAGTTTAGAGAGAGAAAGTTCTAGAGAGAGAAAGGGAAGAGAGTTGGGAACTATGTGAAACAAAGAAAAATGGTATTCAAGCTCCAACCCTCTACCTTGGGAGGTAGAGGGTATTTATAGTTTCTTACAAACTGACGACACCTACGGGCTGTGGATCAGGCATACAGTGGGTAAAGACCCGTCCGTCCTCCACGGTGTTACATAACAAACTACTTAATAATATAACTAGACTACGACTACGAGCTTTCTAATGAATACATATACTTGAGGTGACCGACTCTTTAATGACTGAATTTTCTAATTCCTAACAAATCTGAACAATCAAAATGTCATTATTGTATTTTCGAGTAAACAAGGTAGGATCAACAGTTGCTTTGGTGAAATTCTTTTTTATTAGGAAAAAAGACAGTTCATCATACCACACTCTCGAGGCTTGCTTTAAACCATAGATTGCCTTTTTGAGCTTATAGACGTAGTCTAGATGTTCCATGTCTATGAAGCCTTTTGGCTGACTCACATACACTTTTTCGTTCATAGTTCCATTCAAGAACGCGGTCGTGATGTCCATCTGATATACCGTGATGTTTTTGTGAGCTGCATAGGCTAAGAAGATCCTGACTGCTTCAAGTTTGGCTACCGGCGCGAATGATTCTTCAAAGTCTATACCTTCTTCTGTATCCTTTAGCCACGAGACGAGATTTGTATTATAGTCATTTCTTCATCGTTTTGTTCTTCCATAACCATTTGATATCAATGACTCGTATGTCAACTGGTCTTGGAACTAGATCCCAAGAGTCATGTAGATGGTATTGGAGAAGTTCCTCCTGGATCGCTTCTATCCATGCTTTTTCTGCCATTGCCTCCCGAATGTTCTTTGGTTCTTTATTGCTTATTGAGAAAATGTAATTGCACAATTGGAGTCTGTGGCAAGTTGGCGTCTCGTTTAAATTGGCTTTGAAGTTTCACCAATAATTTTTTCAATTGGATGGTCTTTTGTCCACTTGAATGTAGAAGGATACCGTGGGTTTAACGTATGCGATTTAGATGGTTCTTGTAAGCTTGAAGATGATTCAGTTGATTCCATAGCAAACGGGTTTTTGAATACTTCTTCTTTTAACATTGCACGTTTTTGTTTTGTGTAGGTTCTTCTTGAAATGATGTGTTTTGATTTTGCTTATCAACTGTTGGTAGAATGGTTTCAAGAACTAGAGTTGATGGAGTCGATGTAGATGAGGTCGGTGGAGTTGGTGCATTAGCTTCAATTGTTGTGGATGCATCTTCTGTTGGTGGTGGTGGTTGATGATTTTGAGCAGGTGCAGCGAAATGATGGTTTGATGCATTTGTCGAAAGTCCACCATAGTATTCAGCGAACATTAACTCAAAGAAATTCTCCCATTCTTGTTCTGAAGGTTTGTCAAAAGAAGTTGATGAAGCTCTTTGATGTACGAGTCCTGAACTGATATATCCAGAAGTCTGCGGGTTAGGTGTGGGTCCTAATCTGTTTTGATTAGAAGCCATCGGGTTAAGCACGGGTTCTAGAGCAAGTCTCTCAGAAGCCATTTGTGAAATTACGTTAAAATTCACATTCATCGTCTCCATAATCTTCTTAGTTCGTCGGTTATACACGAATTACGGTGGCAAATCGTGTCTTAACAGGTCTTAATGAGTTCATTGCTAGCGAATAACATAAGTTTCAAACATGAAAACAACTCGTTTAATACTTAGCTTTGGTGGTTTGAGTATGGCGGATATCGTTTATTTATCAAAAGTTAAATATTGAACCCTAAAATACTAAAACAAATATTTTAAAAAATAAAAATTGCATAGTACATTTTTCTCTTAGCAGTACCCAATTTGCCCATTTCTGCCGGAATGCCCTCGAGTTATCTGAGTATCAAATGAAGATTCCAATATCACCTTTAGCTTTCAGTTTTCCTAGATCTTCTCTGTCGTTCGTCGGATAGCACAAAGCGCCAAACACGTGAAGGTAAGAGATATCAGGTTTTCTATTATTAACTAGTTCATATGGGGTTTTATTGAATGTTGGATGGATTAGGGATCGGTTCTAAGTGAAACAAACAGTGGCTACAACATCAGCCCATAAAAATAATGGCGCACTAGAATAAATTAGCATTGCACGAGCAGCTTCCGCAAGAGTGCGATTTCTTCTTTCAACTACCACATTCTGCTGTGGAGTTCTAACAACTGATGTCTGATGTGTGATTCCAACATCTTCAAATTAAGTTCTTAACTCCTGATTTGAAATTTTTGTATCGTTGTATGTTATTACGATCCTTACTGGAGCTTGTAGAAGTACTTGAATACGCTTAAGAAAGGTGATGATGATGCATGGTGCTTCGTCTTTTGACCTCAGAAACTTAAACCATGTATATTTTGAACAAGTCCATGTGCAACATATGCAACTTAACCCATGTATATCTTGAGTAAGTCCATGTGCAACATATGCAACTTTGCTTCGAACTGGGTACAAATTTGGGTTTATATGATGCTTTTTTACTTTTTTTCTTGTTCGCAAGATGGACATAAGTGATACTTGGTGTATTTGAACTTTAGAAGTCAGTTGACGATGTTGTCTTTGGCAAGTTTGTTGATAGTGTCGAAATTGAGATGCGATAATCTTCTATGCCACAACCATGACTTTATTCCAGATGCTCGTGTCACAAGACATATTTGTTATGAAGAGGCCATTTGATTAATGTCGATAGCATATAAGTTGGTGCCGCGATTCCTATTAAGAGGTCACAGCCTTCCAAGTTTCTAACAAAGCATGTATTTATCCTAAATGCAACCTCTAAATTTGCATCACAGAACTGCCCAACTGAAAACAAACTGTGTCCCAACCCTTCGACATACTAAACCCGAGTGATCAGATAACTAGGGAGTAAGAATATCTAAGTAAACACACTTTTAATCATCATAAGAGCATACCTACATTAACATAGCCTATCATTTTCTTTTCATTAGTTTAAGTAGTTATTAGTTTAATTAAAAAGTAGTTAAAATTGGTAGAAGTACCACCCCCCATTCCTATATCCCGAGATATTTACCTTGCTTTCTAAAATACATAAAAGACTAAAAAGAATCTAACTCAACCTTACCTTCTCGTCATACATCTCTTCCTAACATCTCTATTCCCCTAGAGAACGATCAACCCCCTCGGCTTACCCATACTACACTGAAACGATTAGGTACACTGCCTAGAGGTTTGTAAAGCTTGCTCGTAGAAAAGGAAGCCTTTCGACCCAGAACCTGCTATCAACTTTTTGGCGCTGCTGTCGGGGAATAATTATTTCTTAGGTTTGATTTCTATTTCGTTTTAGGTCTACTCGCTTGATTCCTATCAACTGAGCTTTTTTCTTTTTTCTTAGCTTTCTTGTAGTTTATCCCCCTTCTTTGTGCTTTTGTTCGTAACCCTTTTCATTGACTATTCCGTTAGCCGTTATGGAGAACGCGAATCCGCCAAAATTTTCACCCAATCGACAAAATCCACTACATAATCTAGCTTTTCCACTCCAAAATGATATCTTGAGGTTCCGATAACATCAGGATGAATCCTTTCCCGAGGCGTGGACTCGTTTTAAATATGTACTACTAAAAGTCCTTCATCAAGGCTCTGATTTATTGTGTCCATCCAATTATTTTACACCCGTATCAACCGCGAACCTAAATGAGACTTGACTATATAGCGGATGGGGATCTTTAGGGATATGGTGTTCAAGATGCATGGGAAATATTTGAGACTTTCGCCCAAGGTAGAAGTGGAACATGGGACCCAAATAACGAAGATTTAGACATGTTCTAAAAGTGGAAGGCTCAATCGGAATGATTGTTTAGGAGTGATATGGTTAGAGTTGAACTACTTAGTTGCATGCGTGGGATAGATTTAAATAAAACATATGACACTCATGAGGAATCCATTAGGCGAATAGAACATAGTAATCAAGTTTTTGAGAACGATTCTTGTTATCGGACCAAGAATTTGAAATGGCTAAAGAAGGATTCGAGATACTTAGGAGTGTATTTGGGTTAGATCATACTAAAACACATGATGAACATATAGGTGATCTAGATATAATGGAAATGGGGTGAAAACTCCAAGCCCACAAGCCCTACCATCATATGAGGAATACACACCGCCTATGACTTACCCGGAAGAGGAAGAAGAGACTATAGGAACCCCGATTGATATAGAACCTTTGGCCCAAATACCATTAGAGAATGTAGGTTTGAACGCTTGTAGTGATTTCTGTTGCAGGTCATTTTGGGCTCAAAGGGGGAAGATTTCCACACTGCAAAAACCATACTAAACTATGTCCCGGAGCTCGCAAAATTTAATTCATACTATGATGTTCGTGATCGGGCCCGTGTCTTAAGAAAAATCCTGTCATGTTACCTTAGCTCTTGTGGCACGGAGGAAGAAGTGAGTCAAAAAGCGAAAACTATGAACTACAAATATTACTTGCAGAACATTTGTTTGGGTAGATAAGAACATCATCAAGCGAAATGGTTAACAACCGGTTCTACCTTCCAGATCCTCTCACGAGATAGTTCTCCATGCAGCTCCGGTATGAACCTCTTCCGAACCTTGCGTTTAATGTAATCGATATGGTTAAAGTAGTTAAAGGACCCACTCAGTCGACTAATATGAAGTTGACAATTCGACCGGACTGGGTCTTTGAATGAAAAAGCGATTCTGATTCGGAAGAATCCGTCAGCGATTCAACAGAACTTATTACACCAATGAGAGTCTTGCAAGTGAAGTTGAGAATAACACCGATCCATTAATTAACTTATCCGATCTTCGGCAAATCACAAAAAGATGTTAATGCTTCAAAACAAAATGAACTTGGCGAGTTAAAGTCGAAAGAGCTCGGAATCATGGTTGGATGAGAATCCCGGTTCAAGTCGAATATACCGGTATCGATAACGAAAGGATGTCATCAACAAGGATATCAATCGGAGATATTAGTGGGAGAGTTAAACAAAAAACTTACAAGCTTTAAGATCCAGCATATGGAAATGGTTTGAAAGTAGTATATGAATATTCATCCAAAGCTTCAACAATATCACCATCATTTGTAAGTGTTGATACGTCTTTGAGAACTGCTCTCGTGAGCCACTCTCAAAATTATATCTGAGCGATGAATATTTGTAGTTCATTCACTTATCATATTCTTAGGTATAAAATGATAGTCATTTATTGTGTCCACTCCAATTATTTTACACCCGTATCAACCGCGAACCTAAATGAGACTTGACTATATAGCGGATGGGGATCTTTAGGGATATGGTGTTCAAGATGCATGGGAAATATTTGAGACTTTCGCCCAAGGTAGAAGTCGAACATGGGACCCAAATAACGAAGATTTAGACATGTTCTCAAAGTGGAAGGCTCAATCGGAATGGTTGTTTAGGAGTGAGATGGTTAGAGTTGAGCTACTTAGTTGCATGCGTGGGATAGATTTCAATAAAACATATGATATGCATAAGGAATCCATTAGGTGAATAGAACATAGTAATCAAGTTTTTGAGAACGATTCTTGTTATCGGACCAAGAATTTGAAATGGCTAAAGAAGGATTCGAGATACTTAGGAGTGTATTTGGGTTAGATCATACTAAAACACATGATGAACATATAGGTGATCTAGATATAATGGAAATGGGGTGAAAACTCCAAGCCCACAAGCCCTACCATCATATGAGGAATACACACGCCTATGACTTACAGGAAGAGGAAGAAGAGACTATAGGAACCCCGATTGATATAGAACCTTTGGCCCAAATACCATTAGAGAATGTAGGTTTGAACGCTTGTAGTGATGACCTTTCTCTTAGTTCTACGGAAATTCCTAGTTTTGATGAACCGAGCCTCATCCAAAAACCTTACCTAATTTTTCGTCTTTAGATGTGAATTTAGGAATTGAATTAGGCCCCAATTTACCCATCAGACCATATAGTCCGGGTAATGTTAACATAAAGGTAGTAGACTCTAATCCATGTAGAGTGGAAGCTAATATAGGAGTAACCCATGACTTTACACACTTACATCACCTATTCATTGTTGATAACAAGAAACATTATAGGTTTAAACTGGGTTTATTAGGTCAAGATGGATCCTTAACTAAGAATCTCTTGAAGTTGATAGAAGACGATCCCTTTTTAGGAGAAAGACTTGATTCACCCGCTACACCAATAGAATTAAGTAAGTTTACAAGGAAAGAAGTACACCCCTTTGAGCATAAGTATCACCCATCACCCTCTCTTCACGTGGCAAATTTCCACCCTAAGAGTGTGCATCGCTACTATCACCCGCACTTAAACTTAAGTGTAGGGAAAACCTCCCTATATCCGTTAAATAAGGGTAGAGTCAGGCTCGTGACTCGAATAAAAACAAGCGCTTCTTGGGAGGCAACCCATGTTTAATTGTTTGCTTGTTTGTTTTTCATCTTTGATTGTGTGTTTCATATATCTTTTTCATTGTTGTTCATTCTCATATTTGGTTTTGTGAAAATGTTTTATTTTGTTTTTAACCTCGTCTTAATTGCATATAAAGGTATTTTACAAAAAGATAAGTGTAGGAAAGATCACATATGTTTTTAGAACTTGCATGAACAAGAGATTAATAATAATTGAAATCGTATATATTTGTGTGTTTGTTAGAATGGGTTGTTAGAGTCAAATGCTTGTATTGAGTCATAATGGATGTTTTGCAGGAATTTTTCCAGGTTTTTAACGAGGTAATTTTTCTAGAAAAATGCACTAGACCCTTTCTGTCATGACAACCTGACGGTGTCGGGACTAAAGCCCGACGGCGTCAGGCAATGTAGAAACAGATTATCAGTTTCGTTTTCTGTATAACTTGTGATTTTTGGAAACATTCAATTCTTAATTTTTCATAAAAACTGCAAACATCCATTCTACAAACATTATATCTTATTCTCTTTCTAGTATAGTTGTTATATATATAGTTTTACCCCCGATTTTACATGAGATTTCATTTCGTTTTCTTATGAGTGTGCAGGTTATATTATACAAGAAGAAGAAATACATGTTGGAAGCACTTATTATTTATTCATTATTCTTGGAGGAGGATTTAACCGCAACTTTATACATATCCTACCGAGCTAATTATGGGAGTACTAGTTTCTTTCTCTTTTACTTACCTTCCTTTATCATAACTTTACTTTCGGGGAATATTGGGGACAATGTTCAGTTTAAGTGTAGGGAGGGAGAATAAAACGAGAACTTATAAACTATTCACTCATATGATTTTTGTCTTGTCCTTAGTAAATTGTGTAATAAACTATGAGAAAATTTTTGTTAGGGTAATTTTAGCACCAAATTTAAAATTTCTTATGGTATTTACGAGTTAAACTTTAGTCTTAATAAAGCGTCTCATAGATAGGAGTTATATGACTAGCACAAAACCCGTATACCACTCAAATTCCACCCCAAAAATGTGAGGTTCGCCCCTAGATATTTAGGAATAAAAGCATTCATCTTTAATGCTTAGTGAATGTACAGGTAGTATAATAGATTCTATAACTTGTTTTGTGATGCATTTCGAGATCACTAGTGAGACTACATTCATGTAGTTAGGATTAACTAAATGATAAGAGGCATTAGGATAACCTTTGTTTTAAACCTGTAATTTAATTACGTCATCCACATCGGTTGAGTAATTTTCCCCACACCCTTGCGATGTACTCATCTTTAGTACACGATACCCCTAGTTAACCCTTCAGAGCCTATCCTTTTCACGATTCTCGTGATGTTTCGGTTTCCGGAATATCAATGAAAAGCATTGTTTACAATCCACCCTCAAATGTTACACCCAAATCGCCATAGCCTACCTTGTATGCACTAATCTTTAGTGCATTATTGTTATCATTGTTAAACCCTTAGTTCAATTATCTAGTTACTTGCATGGTTGCTAAGTCGAGTCATATCATTTGTATACAATTTTGGGACGATTGTGACTCATGGGTTAAAGTAATATTTTATGGAGTAACAGGAAAGAACGATAAATTCAAACTCCCTTTGTCTACGTAATTAAGTACTCCAAATGTTTTGATCTTTTCAAATCGGGTCAATTAGTGTTAGTGAAATAAAAACTCAAGTGTAGGGATGCTCCTATAAATCTCTTTATTTTGATGTTTGACAAGGATTTAAAAGGTACACTTTTGAGGGGTCATTTAAGCCCTTAATCGACCACTTTTATATCCGTTACTACTTAATTTCGTTCTTTTTCACTTTTTAGGTCTCTTGAAGGCAAATTGCTGGAATGACACTTATTCGGACGAAAAGGCGCGAATATATGAAGAAAATGGCCAAAGTCAAGATCAAGACACTCAGCAATTGGAATTGAAGGTGGCGTCGTCACGAAAAGGCGACACCGTCAAGAACACGCTTTGTGATGACTCAGTAGCGAAATTGCTATTTTGCACTTGACGGCATCATGTTTTAAAGAGTAGGGCGTCACAACTCAGACGACCTAGATTCAGATCCCGACGGCGTCAGAAGATGAAGCCGACGGCGTCACAACCATAAGGTGATGCCGTCACAAAGTTGACGTGGCCAAGACGAAAACCTAATTGCGGCGATCCGACGGCGTCACAAATAAAGAGTGATGTCATCGCATGTTGTAAATGTATATATTGAATTCAAATTTTCAGACTTTTAGAGAGGTAGTTTTGTGGAGTAAAACCTAAACCGAACTTTGGCTGTCTTGGGCAGTATCTTAGGGTTTCATACCCTATTTTACAACAAGATAAGTGATTTACTTCATTAATTCAATTATGTCTTCAATTGTTTGTGTGTATGCTTGCATGTTTTCTATGTCCGGCTAATTTACTTGTGTGTTTGCTTAGATCTATGAAACCTAGGTATTGAATATTGATTGGTTGTCTCTTATCTTAATTGTGATTGACCTAGGATTGCGATAGGTCATTCGTTGTGTTTTTAATGCTTGAGTAATATTTGTGAACATTAGTTTATAATCACCTAGAGTTATTGTAGGCTAAACATACAAAGATAACCTTAGAGTTAGTTTATGAATCCTAGAGATTTCGTAGGCAATAACCTTAGAGTAGTCTCAAAGAGTTAGGGAAAAACGCATACCCTACAACCTTAGAAGACACAACGCGTTAAGAATAAGGACGTGACAATTCAACCATCAATAGGAGATAACTAGAGAGTAATAGCATCTAGGTAAACACATCTTTAAATCATCATACGAGCATACAACAATAGACATAGACTACCCCTTAGCTTAGTTAATTAGATAAGTAGAGTAATCGGTAGAAATACCCCCCCCCCAAAATCCAATACCCCGAGATTCGTACCTTTCAATTTTCTAAAAAAATATAAAAAAGAATAAAAAATAATCTTCCTCAACCCCAACCTTAGCGTAGTAATTTGTCACTAGCATTCATATTCCCCTAGAGAACGATATCAATTCCTGAGGCTTACCCTAATACTACACTACAACGATTATGTTCACTGCCTAGGGTGTTGAAAAACTTGCTCGATGAAAAGGAAGTTCCTTTGACCCCGAACGCGCGTTGTACGCGTATCAATGTTATCGTAGAGGATGGTAGAGTAAAAAGGTATGAAAAAAAATCGAAAAAAAGAGAAAAAGAGTTGTTGAAAAAAATGAAAAAAATGAAAAAAATGAGAAAAACATAAGGGCTACCACCTACATCTATCTTTATGTTTATGTCTTTAAGTTTATGTTAATTTTTCGTTTCAAGTTGTTTAGTGTTAGTGAGTCGAGTCTTGGCTTAGCAACGCCACGCTTTAAATACTTGTAACATAAGATTTTTGACTTGCCACCACTAAATATCCCCTATCCAACAAAACTCTTTACTTCCCTACCCTAAGCCTAACGTTACAACCCTTTGTAAAGACCTCTTAGATAGTTAGGTTTGATCTATTCTCAAGACTATGGTAATCTATGTACTATGCCAGGTAATGAGTGTTTATCTTCCATTTCCTTACATATTATATTTCATATAAACTCGAGAGATAAGAGAATCCAAACACCAATTATGAGGTGCTAGTGTATAATTTCCGTGCTTGTTATGACTATTGTGGCGCTTGTATTTGTTGTAAACCATTTTAAACCAATGTTACATGCCCCCTAACTTATAAATTGATTGGCCAAAAGCACATTTGCTTGAGGACAAGCAAATTCCAAGTGTAGGGATATTTGACAAGGATTTAAAACATACGTTTTTAGGGAGTCATTTAAGCCCTAAATTGACACATTTTATATCCGTTACTACTAAAATCGTTCCTTTTAACATTTTAGGTCTTTTGGAAGAAAAATCCTGGAATGAAGCATATTTGGACGAAAAGGAGCGAAAACATAAAGAAAAAGGCAAAGTCAAGATCCAAGGCAGTTTTTCAAGCCTGACGGCATCCCAACCAAAGGGCGACGCCGTCCCTAAGGAATATTTCTGATTAAATTACACGCGACGACTCAGGTGAAAAAGAGTTTCTAAAGCATGACGGCGTCACGCCTAAACTCTGGAAGACTTAAAGATCATAACAAATAAATTAATTAGCGAAAGTAGTTAACGTACCTCTTGTGAATGTCGGATCTCTAGAGCAAACCAAAGAAGTGGTTTAGAGTTGTCACACCATTCTACAACTCAAATCAAATGGTGTAAGAATAATGTCTTACAACCACGTTCTTGTACACAATTAACCAACGAATCAGCGATTGCTAGATCTAACACAAGTCCTCGTTTATGAAAAACGAAACCAAACTCCCTTACAAATGGGGTGTTCGGCCTAGAATGGGACAAGAGAGAGAGAGGAGAGATCTAGGGTTAATTCATGCACAAGTGTATGAAACCCTAGAACCTAACCCTCTTTATATACTAGTAGGAAACTTTGGGAACAAGTTAGGGATTGGGTTGAAACCCATTACCCTTGGCGACCATAGGACAAGCCCAAGGAAGACCCAAACTTTTCATTTCAAGTTTTCCATTTCTAGTCCTTCTTTTCATTTAACGGTCGTTAGTTATTTTTTCCGTTAAATACTTAACGATCGTTAACCGGACTTAATGTGCAATAATTAATCGTAAACATAAACATTAATTCTCATTCGCTAATGTGTGCAATCCCGTGGTCACGAGTTCGAATCCGGACATTCACATGTTTGTAAATATATACATTTCCAACGACTCCCACTGGATATGTTTACAAAGCGTGAAATGACATTGGTTAGCGTCTAGCAACACGCCAATGCCCCGATACAACTCGTGTATGGTTTTCGGAGAAAAACCAAGTTTGATGATTCATCATCATATTCATCCTTTGTTTCTAATACCATGTTAATAAGAATATGGATCTCACTCATTTCTTAATTAACTATTACATTTCTCGCTTTATATGATTGATTAAGATTACCAATTCTTACGAACATATTCCGGAAGACCTTGGGTATGGCCATACAAACATCTTAACAACCTTACGAGGGGCCCAGTAGTATTATACTTCAAAATAAATTTGAAGAAAACAAATCCCATTTTGACTACAAGCGGGATTCATAGATTTCGCAACATTTCGAAAACAACCCTTATAACTACCGATTCGTATAGCGTTAGATTGCTTCACGAAATGCACTACATCCATGACATATCTCTTGTATCTCAAGTCGAGGATAAATATTCATGATATACTTAATGACTAAGATCCATAAAGTATCATCATGTGGGTGGGATAAGTCCTATACTCAATTCATTGAATATCATCTAAAATTAGTCATGCTACGCATCAATATACTTTCAAGTATATTCTAACTAATACTCAGATTTGTCTTAATTCAATATCATTCCCACGTTATTGATTGACAACAGACTATTTAGAATAACTTAATTTATTCATGGATTTAAACATGCAAATATAGGACACAATATTATAAATGAAATTAAATGTATACCGTACTTTAATTCATTATAAATAATAATTATTTAACATCCTTTATCCAAATACTAAATAGATCAATGCATGATAATTCTTAGTTAATGAATTTTTTCCACAAGTCATGCAACTCATACTTGTTGACAAGGCATAATTTCAACTAACTTTGATCTATAGGAATTTTGAGAATACTTATTTCAAGAATTCAATTTCTTGTATGTGTTTACACATATCTTGATATTGTCATATCATTCCATAAGGTGCGTGACAACATGAACCACCTTTATATGACAATCATCTTTCAAAACTTTTAAAGTTTAAAGTATTCTTTATTCTTTAATGTATAATGCAACTATGCTCTTAGATGAGCATAACTAGTCAACATGGTTATCATCAAGGATACCGTGACTAGAATTGAGTGTCATCTCAATTATACTAGCATCATTGTGTACAACAATATGCTCTTTAAATATCCGTAAACTTTTGAACAGTTATAGTGTAATGTTGGTGCCTACCAAAACTCAAGTTTGTTGGCAATGACAATTATGAAACAATTGTCATATAATCATTCATAGAATCTAGGAGCATCTCCAGACTGTGGAATGTGATTCTAAATCCAAACATATTCTTTTAAAATATTTATTACACTAACATCTTTCAATGTTGTCAAATCATCTTGTAATCAAGCATGACACAACAACTTTATACACAACATGATGTTCATGATGAATCTTCAAGTTAAACTTTAAGATCTCATCTATCTTGTCAAAGATATGTATTCATCATGTTCTATTAGACTCATTTATTTACCGCATATGTTTATAATAATAAACATATTTTTCAAGGTTATATATCTTATTTCCAAATCTTACAAACGAGTTCATTCCCAACTAAAACTTAATTTAGGTGGAATGTAGTTGCCATACAACATATAAGATTTAAAATAATACTCCCACTAGCTTTTAGGAATACTTATGAGCTATCTTATTTTAATTATTAAATCAAACATGGATTTAATATTAAACATAAGAAACATCTCTTAGATGCTTGCATATATCCATTCATGGATTCTTGCGGTTGTACATATCCAAGGATTATTTGAATTCATAAAACTTCTTTGTATTACTCATCGTCCTCATAAAAGTAATTCCACAACAAGAGTTATGACATTCATTGTCAAAATTTCATATCAATGAAACTAAGTATGACAATTATAATCTTTATACTTCTATTTAATGTATCTAGTAAAGAATATTCAATCATAGTTAATTGCTTAAATATGATTAATATTATTATCACTAGACATGCATTAAATATGTGTACAATATTGTCCATATGATTTCTACATAAAGATTTAAACCACTAGGGTTTCCATCCTTTGAAGAAACTCATATTCATTATTAAGATAAACCAAGTATCTAAAGTTGATTATCTTTATGGACAGCATCTCAACATTCATAGTATGATTGATTTACCACAATTCAACATTTAGTAAATTCATCATCATGATTCTGTAACTCATAATCCTCAGCATATTAAATATCTGGGATATCCTTACGGATCTATGAATGACAATTCCATCATAATGAGGTCTATCATTTACATGTTTAGCCTCATCATGATATTTGCTAGTGCATTTTTAGAAGATTATGTATTTTGTAATTCAATCTTTCAAGATCTAACCAAAACTCCCACTTGCCTTTAACAGTTTAAAGCTTACCTTTAAATAGTTTAGTAAGTAGAGCAACAATACATTTTCTCTTTTGGGATATTACAAAAAACAATGCCACTTCCTGACATTAGTTTGTTACAACCCACTTTACAAGTAGTTTAACAAATTCAGAACTTCATTATAAGACTTAATGTGATTCATCACATTCCATAAACAAATGGTGTCTTATTAATCTTCTAGGTTGGAGTCTTATTGAGTATATTCAATCTATACTCAATCTACTAACCTTGATAACTTTTGGAAGAAACTATAGTTATCTTGAATCAAATAATGCCATGATTTTGATTCTTCTAACGAACATACCATAAAACTATGGTATTTCCTTAGAATTAATATTGTAAGAAAATCTAACAATATTTTAGATAACCATCTACTCTATAAACACCTATTTACCAACAAAGTAAAACTTAATGGTACAATAGAATTACCAAATCAATTGCATGCATTATAACACAAGTATTTTGACCAAGTCAAAAGACATATCAGTTATAATCCCACTATATGTTATATGTCATTGATCAACTCATTGACTTCATGCAAATGTCTTAAAACATAGCAAGTTAACGTCTTACTTTATATTATAAGTCTTTAAAAGACTTTATGTTTGTGACTTTACAAAATCATGAACATTTATAATAAGTAATTATGAACACCACCTCAGGTTTCAATTAATATTTCAAGTTAATAATTACTACATTTATTTAAGTCATTCAACGAATACTTAAATTCAAAGTAGTATTAGATTACTTCATTTAATTATGTCATTCCATGAAATGTTCAACGTAAGAAACTGCAAAATCATCCATGCTCGTTCTCACGACACATGGATATTTTACCTTGGGATACAATCTAGTTCACGTTCTCACGTAACATAAATTGTAACTACAAGTGTTTCTTAAATATTGAATGACATAAATATTTAAAATAAAGTAGTCTTTGTTATCATCTTGACACATGTTCTTAATAGGGCAATCATACATATTTAAATGTATACTTCCTATTAGAACGTTATTCTCTTACTACGATCAAGAGAATCCTTTTAAATCATATTAATATGTGTTGTACCTTGCACACAATAAGATTTCTCCCACTTGTGCATGGAACAACATCATGTAGCAGATAAACAACACGATGCATGTTCGTTTATTTGATTAATATGATTTGTGTCATAGATATAACTAGTAGATATAGGACTATATTGATTTGTAAGGAAACGCACATGACAATCCTTAAAAAAACATAAGTGCCTACAATTGGAAAGTAATTATCTTTGAAGATAATCGGGTTACTACACGGAAATAAGGCTTGTAGCTCCCAATGAATTAGAAATCATTAAAACAACTTCTTATTCGGTAATGCAACACAAATGCTCCCATTGAATCGACAACATTGTAAGTGTTGCATAACCGGTGAAAACAACTTGTTTGCTTTTTACTTTCCTACACCTTTGAAGAACCATACGTAATCATTACTAAGGTACTAAAGGTGTATTCTACTCAATGAATGATGGGTTATCCATCAATGTTATTAACTTTCGAAAAATTGGGTATGCAATTTCTTCCTTAATAGGCCTACCATTCCCATCTTGGTATGTAGTACCTTTAAAGGCTAAAGCAAAACAACTAGATAAAATATGCTAGTTTGCCTTTTACCAATTTTTGCGGTAATTAGTCTAGCTTCTAATCGGTAACTCATATAGATGTTTTCCGGTTAACCATGATCATGTTGTTACCAAGAATTCATTCACCAAATGAGGATAATGAAATCTTTATGGAAAATAAGATGTGCAATTCATTGCTAAGAGTTACATTAAAATTTAGACAATTCAAATGTTCCTATTATACCTTTCTCATTCATGAAAAGGAATAAGATTGAGTCTCATGCTTCTCCCATGGAAAAGAGACTTCGTTTGTCTTATCGAAGAATTATTCTCGATCAAACATTTGTTTGAAAGCGAGTGGATCAATTTACTAATCCAAGACAAACCACGTTTACTGGTTAAATGTTGCATTTATACATTCAAAGAATTACAAAATTCAATTTTAGTATTTTCGATAATTAACCTTTTCAAGAAAATTAAATACCCATGGTTCATAAATATATAACCATTTAATTTTCATTGAAAACTAGGATCAAATTGTCATAATTTCATTACGTCGGTTGATGCGCTAGTAATGAACCTTATACAAAATGGTAGAGATTTTGCTCAATTGCCAATTTCAATTGCAATTCCTAGATTTATGGGATTTACATATAGCCAATTTCAATTGCCATGTAAACATGTTTTATCCCATCTTATGCCTTGAGTTGCCGATTCTCACCGCCTAACTCAATTAAGTTGTCCAACTTAAGAAAGCGCAAAATCGTCCATGCCGTTCTCACGACACGTGGACATTTTACCCTTTGATTACGATCTAAGTCACGGTCTCACGCAAATAAAAAATAATCTTAGGTGTTTCCGTTTCGTTGGATGGCATATAACTTAAATTAAAGGGTAATAATTTTGATGTTAAATCAAATATGTACAAAGATGTCATGCATTCATCTTGGTAGCATAGTTTTTATTAAAACATTTATATCTTGTTTTAATGTATAAGCTTTTCATCATCAAACTTTAATTGAGGTATTGGATTCACCAATCAAGGAATTTAGTGTTAATTATCATCCATTATACCGTACTTTTGCATAAGTGTAAACACTTAGTGTTTGGATAATTACCACCCAAGTGGCGCATGGAATTAAAACTAATTAGCCTTTAAGATGAGCTTGCACATTTAATGGCTTACTAAGTAGCTCCATTCGAACTTCTGAGAGGCGGAGGACCGGTCGCGCTAAAGCACAACCTTAGACATCCTTTCGGTGTGTGTGTGCACTTCTTTATTAACCCCTTTATAGTTCATTCTCATGGGTGAGCCGTTCAAACCATTTGTACCACAATCATCAATCAATTAAACGATTATGATTACTATGCTTATAAAATACATGTTTCACCATTGTTTAGGTCAGTTTATTTTTCTTGTAAAAATACCCTTGTTACAAAAACAAACAAGCAAGTATTTATAAAAATAAACAGATAAACAATGAATGCATAACAAATAAAAGTCATGCATATCAAATAGCCACATGCATCGATTCATCGATTGCGTAAGTCAAAATTAAGTATATACCACATAGCACATAATTGATTAAATTAATAATTATTGAGGTCTTCCCCAATTTTAGATCTATCATAATTTAGTGTATATCACTTAAACAAGAAAAACATACAATAAAAGCAGATCCATGATAAAACATGCAGATAATTATCATGGACATAAAATTACACTTAACAATTAATGCAATTATCTGAGTTACGCATATACACATAAAGTTGCATGCATCTTAGGGTTTCTAATCCAATTAAAACTTTAGTTTACAAAACCCTAATTAGGGCACCAAAATAAACGCCCCTCAAAATTAGGGTTTAGGTTTTGCAAACCCTAGATCTCGCATACAAATAATAACACAATCATGTTTATTTTAATTATGTGTTTGATAATTAATTACTTGTTATACAAGGCTCGTGATGCCCTTTATTAGGTTTATAAAATATATAACATACAATAAACAAGTAAACATCAAGAGTACACTGTAGGAAGACTTAAAGATCATAACAAATAAATTAATTAGCGAAAGTATGCGTAGCGTACCTCTTGTGAATGTCGGATCTCTAGAGCAAACCAAAGAAGTGGTTTAGAGAGTTGTCCACTTACCGTTCTACAACTCAAACCAAATGGTGTAAGAATAATGTCTTACAACCACGTTCTTGTACACACGAATTAACCAACGAATCAGCGATTGCTAGATCTAACACAAGTCCTCGTTTATGAAAAACGAAACCAAACTCCCTTACAAATGGGGTGTTCGGCCGAGAATGGGACAAGAGAGAGAGAGAGATCTAGGGTTAATTGATGCACAAGTGTATGAAACCCAGAACCTAACCTCTTTATATACTAGTAGGAAACTTTGGGAACAAGTTAGAGATTGGGTTGAAACCCATTACCCTTGGCCGGCCATAGGACAAGCCAAGGAAGACCCAAACTTTTCATTTCAAGTTTTCCATTTCTAGTCCTTCTCTTTTTCATTTAACGGTCGTTAGTCATTTTTTCCGTTAAATACTTAACGATCGTTAACCGGACTTAATGTGCAATAATTAATCGTAAACATAAACATTAATTATTAACTTTAATTCTCAATTCGCTAATGTGTGCAATCCCGTGGTCACGAGTTCGAATCCGGACATTCACATGTTTGTAAATATATACATTTCCAACACTATCCCCATTTTTACGAACTTGTTCTCTTCTTGTAGTATCCGCTGCTTTTTGCAACTCTTGAAGTTGCTCTAAAGTTTTTACCAACTCATCGGCACTTGGTCTTTGTTTGGGCTCTTTCAAGAGACATTTCATTGCAAGCATGGCAGCTCTCATGGCTACATTTGGTGAGTATTGTCCGTTTAGACGTGAGTCCATGATGTAAAGAATCCTTCTTTTGCTGGTTAAGTAAGGCTTAGCGAACTCAACTAGTACTTGCTCACCCGTTGGACAGTTCTTGTCAATGCACCGTCTTCTTGTTAAGATTTCTAGGAGGACCACCCCATAACTGTATATGTCGCTCCTTGCAGTTAAGTGACCTTTAAAATATGAACCATGTTAGGTCAATGGCAACCACTATGTATCTTTCTAATATTACAAGGTACAATAATTTCAAAGATAGCAATTTTTCTCAAGAGATAATTACTTATAATATATTTTACAGTTAGCTTACCTGTGGCCATGTATTCAGGAGCTGCGTATCCTTAGGTACCCATAACTCTTGTCGAGACATGACTTTTCCCATCAACTGGTCCGTCCTTAGCCAACTCAAAATCAGAAAGTTTGGCATTGTAATTCTGAAAGTAAATAGAAGTGAAATAAGTAACAATAATAAATGGAGTACAAGATCATAAAAAAAGATGTTAATGTGAGGAACATACAGAATCGATCAGGATATTGGAAGACTTGAAATCACGATAAATTACTTTTGCTTCTGGGCTATGAAGGTAAGCAAGCCCCTTTGCAGCACCAAGAGCAACCTTGAGCCGTAAGTACTCCCTGTTATAATGATCAACACATAAGCGTAAGTACTATATAAGTGATAATAAGAATCATCGAATGTGGCAAAATGGATTTGCAGGTCGAGCAGACAGGTCAAATGAGCTGAACGATAAATAACTTTTGCTTCTGGTCTGTTAAATACTCGTTTTGGTAATACTAAAAGCTCCAAAAGTTTTTATAGAAAATTAGCGCTTACAAAATCATATTATCTCGGTAACCTATTATTTCGTATATATACACATTTTGGGCAACTTTAGCCTCATTCGACCCGTTTCCTTTTACAACTAAACTTTATGATTTTAACCGGTTGACCCGTTAGAAATAAAACTAGCCCAAATCAACCCATTCAAAAGTAAATGGTTAAAAGTTGCCACATCAGTGGATTAGTCTTTGTGGCGGTGGGTTCAAACCTCTTGGATTAGTCGGCCAAAAGGTCGGAAACCATGGTTACCAAAAAAAAAATTGCCACATCAGGGCTTTGTGATCAAAGTTTTGGAATTTAATGGATTTTGAAGTAATTTACAATGGCAAGAACTTACTTCTAAATAGGTGGTTTTCCAAGCTGCCTCGAGGCATAAACTCATACACTAACATCCTGTGATCATCTTCTAAGCAGTAACCAATCAACTTCACAAGATTCGGATGATCTAGCAGCCCTAAATAATTAATTTCAGCCTGCAACAATATTAAAAAAAGATTCAAACTTAGCTACGAATGAAAATGACATAAATTTATTAAATGACTTGGACGAAATAAATCTAATATAGAAGAAGGTTCATTGCTTAGTTCTAAAATACGAATGTGATCAACAATACTTAAAAAGGCATTGTAATTTGTTACCAATCATACCGATAGACCTCCATTTTTGCTATCTAATCAGCAGTTTTATATAACACTTTTATAAGTAATAAACTCCAAAAAGATTCAATAGTTCATACTTACCAGCCATTCTTGGTGACCTTGAAGACCTTATTGTTTCAATCTTTTTACAGCAATGACAGTGCCAGTACCCGGCTTGGCAGCCGTAAGTGATTGCTCATCAATCCACCCTTTAAAAACCGACCCGAAGCCACCTTCACCTAGCACACTATCGGGTCGAAAATTCCTAGTGGCCATTTTAAGAACATTGTAACTAAAAGGCTTCAAATTTCCTGATTTTAATATCTCTGTTTGAGTCCTTGGGCTCCTAGGACTAGGTGGTATAGATGCAGATGTAACTTTACCTGTTACACACACCAAAAGTATAACATAACAGTTTAAGACCTTGATCATCACATAATTGAAGTACTAACTTGTAGCTAAAGCAAGATTCTTTATAGCAACCCAATCATAGATCCTCAATAATCAAGTGAAAAAAAAATGCTGTCTTTTTGTTGGGCTTTTTTTAGTAAAGCATATAAAACATCATCTCAAAGGTGTCTGAATATGGTTAATTGCTTTTTGATACAGAAGATAAGCACAAGCTAGTTAACAATGTTTAGGATTGCTTGTTCAAATTGATTACGTAATCATTTCTAACAAATACATGAAACAACAAGTACTTCTATAGATAGGATTAATCACTCTAGTGGATTAATCGGCTTTCTTAAATATATTTTTCATGTGATTTCTGTTGCAGGTCGTTTTGGGCTCAAAGGGGGAAGATTTCCACACTGCAAAAACCATACTAAACTATGTCCCGGAGCTCGCAAAATTTGATTCATACTATGATGTTCGTGACCGGGCCCGTGTCTTAAGAAAAATCCTGTCATGTTACCTTAGCTCTTGTGGCCTGGAGGAAGAAGCGAGTCAAAAAACTGAAAACTATGAACTACAAATATTACTTGCAGAACATTTGTTTGGGAGATAAGAACATCATCAACTGAAATGGTTAACAACCGGTTCTACCTTCCAGGATCCCTCTCACAGATAGTTCTCCATGCAGCTCCAGGGTATGAACCTCTTCCTGAACCTTGCAGTTTAACAGAATCAGATATGGTTGAAGTAGTTGAAGGACCCACTCAGGCTGACTCATATGAAGTTGACAATTCTGACCTGGACTCTGGGTCTTTGAATGAAGAAGGCAGTTACGATTCAGAAGAATCCGTCACTGATTCAACAGGAACTTATTACACCAATGAGAGTGCTGCAAGTGAAGTTGAGAATAACACTGATCCATTAATCAACTTATCTGATGCTGGCAAATCACAAAAAGATGTTAATGCTTCAGAACAAAATGAACTTGGCGAGTTAATGTCGAAAGGAGCTCTGGAATCATGGTTGGATGAGAATCCCAGTTCAAGTCAGAATATACCTGGTATCGATAACGAAAGGATGTCATCAGCAAGGATATCAATCGGAGATATTGGTGGGAGAGTTAAACATAAAACTTACAAGCTTTAAGATCCAGCATATGGAAATGGTTTGAAAGTAGTATATGCATATTCATCCAAAGCTTCAACAATATCACCATCATTTGTAAGTGTTGATACGTCTTTTGAGAACTGCTCTAGTGAGCCACTATCAAAATTATATCTGAGCGATGAAGATTCTGTCTTGAATTCTGAATCATCAGACTAATTATCTCCTCCTGATGAAAGGTAAACATTATTGATCATTCTTTCAGTTTATGTATATTTGTAGTTCATTCACTTATCATATTCCTAGGTATAAAATGATAGTCATTTATGTTTTCATAAAATACCAAGGTACATGTGTCCCGTTTAGTCATTTTGCTTCTTTTTACATTTGAGTCATACAGTAATAGATAGTTGGTTATGTGCCCCATTTGGGACCCATAATCTTAACAAATATACACGTAAACATTATATATTAATATCCTATTTTATTTTATACATAAATGAAACATCTTTATATGAAAGTTACCATTTCGGGTTGCAAAATGACCCAAATCGGACACAAAACTATCTTACATAAAAAAAATGTCTGGTGACAAAAAGAGGACAAATGAGAAAGTATGTTGGTAATTTATTCAAATAACCATATATATATTTATCTCGTTCACCAACTTACTTATCCTTGGTATAAAATTTTAGTCAGTTATGTTTTCCTGATATTTTTGTCATTGTAATTTCTTTGTTCAAATTCTCATTTGAATTAGGTCTTTTCAAACTCACAACTATTGCTATTTATTCAAGATATAAGACATATAATGGTGGGCTTGGGCTAATTGTGTCTGGGCTTTTCGGTTGTCCATTCAACCTCAACTTGATACCCGTTTATATTTATACAGTAGTTGTTTTTAAACACAATCCAAACAAAAGAGTTTCTTTTCGATATCTTTTATCTTTTATATAATAATTAAGTAATTACGTTATTTTGAGTGGTTTTGTCGATTCATTCGTTGAAAATAATTGAGCTAATAGGATAGCTCGATTTATTCACGTAAACAAAATCGTGTGATGTGATTGGTTAATAAAATCAAAATTAAATTGATTTTAATTGACTTTAATAAATTTGGTGAATAAATTTGGTTGATAAAAAAACTCATAAAAATATAGGTGTTGAATTTGTGAAAATAAAAAACTTAAAAAAGATGAGGTAATTAATAAAACTTTAGTGGTTGAATTGTTAAAATTATATATAGTTAAGTGTAATATTATAAGCGCCATGTTTTTAATAACTTTGGATTATAAGCAATACCCATATACTTTAAACCATTTATACTTTATATCTTAAAATACAATGTATATGTTGTTTTAAAATAACAACATTTAAATTTGCATTAGATTATAAGTATCAATTTTTTTATTATATCGTTGATAAGGATTCATTTATTTCGTTTTAAAAGTTTAACCTATGTGGACACGAGTTTACATTTTAAATACGGCTAAATTCTTGAAAGCGAGAATATAATTATCAAATTGTAAGCACGGGTTACTTTAATATAAAAATAAATAAGCGAGTATTAAACTTGCATCGTGTGTACAACATAATATCGAGTAGTGAAATTTAAATAACAACATCAACATCTTTGTCATTAAATAAAATTAAATCTTGAGTTACCTAATGTGAAATTTTTACAAATATTTTACCAAATTTAATGGATATTAATGCGTAATGAAAACTCGTGCATAAGCATTAGTTGTACTTATATCACAATTTTCATGCAAATTTTTATATGTGTATATCTTGAATTAAAATGTTAAAATAAATTTGATTTATGTGTTAACTTGCATGCACCTAAACTTATAATATATAATTATATGCAATTACCTTTAAAGACACAATATCACTATTAAAACAAATTTTTTTTTTTTTTTTTTTTTTTTTTTTGGTCAAAACCCGTGTGTCTTGCGTGTATTATAACTAGTTTGTATTATATTATATATGTAGCTTAAACAACTTTAACATTGGGTAAAAAAAACAACTCTAACATTATGCTCTCGAGTTTTAAAAGAAAGAAAATTGTAAAGACTAGGAAAATGAAAAGAAGTAAAAAAGTGAAAGAAGTGATGTTGTAGGACTTTGATACGATCAACCTTATCATTATATGTCCCGTATTGGTGGTACAAGAGATGTATGTGTTTTAGAGATAGAAACTAGAGAGTTGGAAAGAGAACTTGTATTTCATAAAACACACACTTACACACTCAAGCACACATCACAAATGAGCTATGAGATGCCTTTTATACTTGAATTCATGATGCCTTAGAGGGCTTTCTATGGGCCCCGTTTTTTGACATGATTGAGCTTGGATTACATAATCATATGGACTAGCTTATTACATGACTACTAACCTATTAGCTTAGCTCAATCACGAGCCCATTAACTATTCTATTACAATATCTAAGACACGTTACAAAGTTTCTAGTCGCGAATAACCATCACTTTCTATTAAGGCTAACAATCTCCCCCTAAGGGGTGGTCATTCAATAGATGCTCCACTTGATTAGGTCTTTAGTCTTCTTGAGCTAGAACTTAACGTGTCGACATGAATAGTCTTGATACTTTGTTCCTTCATGCTTTGTAATCTTTAATCATCGTCTTTTGATCTTTCTTGCTTTAATCAACATCTTTGTTTCTGATGACTTTTCTTCCTTTCCGACATGCTCATACTTCTTGATAACTTTGAATCTTTATACATGTGAAGTTCTCAACTTTTAACTCTGATCTTTGTCTTTTAACTTTGCAGATTCTTAGACTTTGGCGTAGAATCTTTCTGAACATTGCTTTTGCGAAGATCTTTGATGAGAATGTCTTTATGATGTGAGTATGAGCATGCGGAAATAGATGTTGATGATAATGGTGGTGGTAGTTGTCACTGTTGGAACTCCGGGTCTCCATAATTACCTTCATGAAAACAATTAGCAATAAAGTTGTAAGAGTTCAAATATTTCGTATAGGTACATCCCAGATCGCTTGGGAGTTCTTTGACGAATCTTAGACCGGATGGTCACTGGCATGTCCCCGTACTTAATATCTTCACACTTTCGTTGTAAGTCGATGGAGTACACCAATGTATCACTCCACGAATGTAGACCGTTTGAAACCACCGCGGACACTAAGCGTAACCAAAGTAACCTCTCGTCCCTTTCCTCACCTGTCTCTCGAGGCAGATGGAGATGGTCTAGGAGGATAGGTATTCATTTAGAAGAAGGTGGCAATGACACTTTTGGGTTTGACTCTCAAAAGGAGAAGATTAGATGTATTTTTGTGTTTGTGTTTCTGTGTACGTCGACAAAAGAGAGGGAGAGGAGGAGCAGATAAAGTAGAAAAGTGATAAGTCGAATGTGCTGGATCTGGTTATCATTTTTTTTTTTTATTATCCGTTAGGAGATAACGGAGAAATATTTGCACCGTTAGTCCTCATTAACTGATTTTACTAACAGAGGGATGTATTTGTGCCAACTTTACTAACGGAGGGATGGTTTTGTGCCAAAAAAAAGTTTAGGGATGTAAAGCGAGACACGGGACAAACCACAGGGATGTATTTTGGACTTTACTCTTACAAAAATGATGTGGTATTATCATAAGGAGGATAAAAAGGGATCAATTCTTGGTTTTACATCTGATTTCATAACGTACTTGCCATCACCATCTATCTGACGACAAATTTTTTGCTGCTGCAACAGATGTTCGTTCACCGATCACCTTGCAGAGTTGACCATTGACAATGATGGCGATGGATCAAAGGATTCATTTCTCATAATATGCCAAAGTTTGGCATCAAAGATGCTCAGCAATGCAAATCTATATCTCGTATCTGTAAATATGCCTGTGGATGCGAACCTGAATGATGCATCAGGTTTGTGTTTACGGTTTAGTGGTGAGATCCTTAGCAAAACATTCCCTTGCCTGATATCGGTTACACTTGAAGGTAAGTGCTTTGAACCTCTTAGTGCATCGGTGAAAATCAATTGTGAAGAAACTGTCTTTGGTCTGAATATGTTGAATAGAATAGTAAACTTTTTAGCCGAACCTCCTTTGACTAGTTAAGTTGCATACTTTCTTGATGCTGAGGTTGTGAAGTTTAGGTGGTTGTAACAATTATAAAATTGGAAGAGTATACGGGGTTCCATATTGTCCACCAAAATGCTTTTTTGGTCGTGTAAGCCAAGCTTAGAGAATTAGTGTTGTGATTTTAAAGAAAGGTTATATGAGTGCATGGCGAAAGATTCAGAACAAATAAGTTGTCCCACTTTCTTGATATAAAAAGAGGAATATGAAGCGACACCTTCAATATAGGATGACCGTGGGAAAGGATTGGTTTGTAACTGTACAACATGCATTTGCTAGTTACTAGCCGAACAGCTTGTGCAAAGTATGAGTGACTTCTTATTCTTGAGTGTGAACTTTTTTTTTTTTTTTTAAAAAAAAAAAAAAAATAAATAGAAACCAACATTCATTTCACTAATGTTTCTTCTTTTAATTTTGAATGTTCATATTATATAGACTAGCAGGGTACCCGCGCGATGCAGCGGCGATGACTCTGTGACTATATTTTCTGACAATGTAATGTTATGCGGCCATACTTTTATTAAACAGTTAAATTAAAAATAACAATAAAGCCGTTAAAAAAACAATAAATTTAGTTATGACTGTAGAAATAATTCATCCTCTGGTAACCGAAGCTACCACAAACAAAATCTTGATTCTTTCATTCAAAGACAATCACCCTTCAATCAATTTTGGGCCGTAGGCCGGTTCGACCCTCATGTTGCAATGGTGGCGACTTGGTCGAGCACGTGATGACCGAACCATTTGGCCGACCTTCTGACGAACTAATGACTTTATTTTTAAATGCTTGGCTTAGTAGTTTGATTAGATAGTACATTGTGGTTAAATGGTTTTATATTTAGTGAATGGGTAAATTAAATAGTGTATTAATTGTATGTGTTTAATAGTGTTTTCTAGTTGTATTTGTGCTTCAAATAGTTTGTACATTGTGTTTTATAAATTATACTTTTCATCAAATGGGTGTTTTAAATATGGCATTAATTCTGAATGTTGTGGGTCGATATGTATAGGTGTTTATGCATAAAGTAATTGTACATATAGCTTAAGTAGTTGTATTTGCTTAAAATTTATATATGAAAATCTTAAAAAATTAAACGAAAATGGTCATCTCTCCATTATAAGTAGTATAGATATTGTACAAAAGTTTTGTTAAGTAGCACCCAATTGTTTTGTATTGGGGAAACACGAAAACACTTGTCTATGCGGTATATCAAGTATATTTGAGTTTCATATATATTGAGCAAGTGAGCAGGTAAGCAATATTACAATTATCCAAATACATGTGCTTTCTTGTTTGATTGCTGTAAATTATAAAAGTTTTCAACTATATGTAGGATGTAACCTTGTAGGTGAGCCAAACATTCTGAATAACAAAGACATCTAGAAATGCTCCTACAGGGTTGGTCTTTAGAATGTTCTAACATGACCTTCCATTTTACAAGGTTGTAAAGAGCTCTAAAATGTGTTTGACCTTATAACTATTTTAAATGATTATTAGATCAAATGTAACTTTTAAAGGACTGCAACTTCACCGAGGTTAGGTTACATGTACATCGGAGACACATCAAAACTACGGGGGTGTTTGGTTTAAAGATCAAGAAATGAAAGAATGATATTTGATCCCAATACAATTGTTTGGCTAGTAGGTTTTACTTTTGAAATTGGATATCAAACCCTCATAACTGCCATTTAAAACTTAATCGGTAAGAGTGTTTGATTGGAAATGAATTAGCCACTGAATCACAAATATTGCGCTGACCGATTATGTGTGACAAGCTATGCAAAATCATTCAGTAGGTACACATGCACTCAAGTACCTTTGATATTCATATCTCTCTTCCACGTGGTCTCATCTCCCATCTATTCAATTTGAAAAACACAATTTAAATTTTATGTTATTACCGTACAATATACTTTAATATATATATAATATTGAATTGGGGGGCCTAGTAGAGGTTGTAAATTTGTAATGTTGTACAGGTATATATTCGTGTGACATTACAAATGTATGATATTTAAGATAAAATAGGTAAACAAATATTTGTAATTTTATTGATAATTTATTCTTGATATGTTTAAGTTGTTATAAATTATGAGTAACATCATTTTTACACAACATATTAGTAGTATTAAATCACATCGGAGGTCAAAATGGATTTTTCTCTATTCAGAAGAGACACTATGAAATTTACCAAGCAGTTATTTGCGTTCGAAGCATATTTAGAGACTGTCTTGGAAAAGCTAGCACAAAATCCATATATTTTAACTACATTATAATGCATTAGATTCTATCTAAAAAAAAAGTCTTAAAAATAAGTCTACACACTTACTATAAAAAGAAGACTTAAAATTCAATACATCCCATTATTTAAAATTAAATGCAGATGTTTCCACTAAATTAAATACTGTTTTCAAATCATTTACGTATCATTATTAAAAACGTGTAACCGCTAAAAATCATTATTATCAGTAATGATTACAAAAAACATATAACCGCATCCATTATAAAAATACACACAAAACATTTTATATCTCTCTCACACATATCTAAAACATTATCAATAAAACTGAGTGTACCTGTTGCCATAAATTTAGTCATGAGATCTGCATGCATTGCGTTCACGAAGTGCTTCGCTAGTATCAGATTATTCATGCTTTCATTCTCATTTGATTGAGAATGGTTCAGCCAACATTGTTTCCTTTGTTGACTAACAAACGTTACCTTTGACCGTTAAAAATCGCCATATGCGTATGCTAGGCACATGAAGGTAAATTAGTCCTTTTCATTTCTCATCTTTTTCTACCTCCTCATTATTCAACATCTCATACCCCTCGGTTAATCACACCACAATTTCACATACAATCCATCTCACTGCCATAACCCTCTTCTTTGAACACAAAGGTAAAGGGCTCAATTCTCACTTCTTACAAAAAGGCAGGAGGTCCTTTGGAAACAACATATTTACCTTCAGATAAAGGAAAGTTGTCTACATTTCACCTTCTCTATAGATCGTAAAAGACGATGTTGAACAACTATGATTTTTTTCTTATTTCAAAATCAATCAAATGATACCATATATTAACTAATAATAATGTTTAATGCTTTTCTATTTTATTACTACCCTTTTTATTATTTTTATTCCTTTGGAAAAAAAATCAAATTAACCAAAATCTCTTTGACTGAAAATTATTATGAGCACCATTTCTTACTGAACACCCCTACTAAAAAAATGATGTTTTAATTGTCAGAAATGTTCGTTATATACAAAAAAGAACATTGTGGTTAACAATGTAATGCATCACAACTATCAATGTAATGTAAGTAGTATCATGCTTTTAAAACCATGATTCACTGTAGGGGGGAACCGATACCCACTCAAACTTAAAGATTTGCATATTTCCCGTTATTTAAGTTTTTAATGCATGGCGTACAAATGTACAATGCTAGTTAACCATGTTTTGGGTATCTGCAAATATGCAAGTTTTAATGTGGGTATATTCAAATACAAGTCTTCAAGGCACAATCTTTCCCTCACTTTTCCAAGTAAATTATAAAATCAAAAAAAAAAAAAAAAAAATGTTCTGCAAAATCTTTAATAACCCAATTTTTATCATAATCTTATATCTTAGATGCCCTTAGTCACATTACCATAAAATAAATCCATAAGGATGATAATTTAAACATATTACATATCCATAGTACATGACCAAGTTAAAATTCTAGCTAATTTGATTGGACTATGTGACACGACGAACCTCCAGACATGCCAAATCTCTTATAATCTGCAAATAAGTTAATAGGAACATTAGAAATCAACACATTTTATTATCTGCAAAAGCATATATCAAACAAAGCAAAGGGATAAAAAAGCATAACATTTCAGTGCCTCATTATTACTCTTATTTATATGTTGATGAGTTAATACTATGTTTTTTTGATTGTGGAGATGTGTTATGGTTTGTAGGTAGTTTCTGTGAGGGATTGGGTTGCAGTCGTTTGGATTAAGGCTTACTGCTAGACATTCTGATGTAACAGCTATTTAGTTAACTGTCAATTTCGGATAATATTGTTCAGAGAGACTAGTGGAAATCAGGACTTGAGGAATCATGCCTTTCGTTAATTTTGATGTTGGAGCATAATTTCTTTATATCATAAGAACTTATATGAACATGTACAATATAGTATTTGCTTTCTAGTTCTCCTAATGCAAATGCTCTTGCACAAAATTTATAGCATGATGGACACAAACAACACAATATGCTTTCTTTCAAGAATGTTAAGGTGAACAGCATCCCGGTCTCCCATCTATCTCCTCTAGTTGTTTCAAAAAGTCAACAACTCTTTTGGATACATTATTGTATGTTGCATATTCAGTTATTTTTTAGATAATACTGTATTCTTATTCATTACAACAAGACAATGACCCAAATAAAAAAGAATCAGGTGTATGAAAGTTGTGTGAAACTTTTCATGTTACCTTAGTTTCCATTGTTGGTTAAAGAATACTGGGAAAGTCAAATATGAAAAGCTCTCTACATGTATCTTATGGTAGTTGGGCCAGACTATTACTAAATGGGAATTGCATGAGTTATGGACTTTGTGAAACTTATTGAGGATATAGATGGTCGTCCTCAGGCGTGCATACCCTGTGAGTCCTCGTTGTAATGTAATTTAATTTTTCCGATTGAAGCTTTTATAACTTTATAAGTCAAATTGCACATAGTGCATACCCAAAAATTATGGAGCTTACAGGGTGCATCCCAGAAATAAAAAAGAGAAATCAAAGATAACATAAGGGATAAATCCGCCACTTTTAGTGTTTATATTTGTGTTATGACTTGTGGGACGCAAGCGAAAAAAACAAGCTATTGACAAAGAGAGTTTATAGGCTAAATAAGTAGTGAATGGTCAAATAGAACTATGAATATTTACATAACTCTAATTCGGTTGGGAGTAACTCTACCAGACAGAATAATATTTATCCCATGTTAAATCAAATGGACAAAAGCCTACTAGTAAAATTGAGACATATCCTGAAGTAACAACTTGCAAATATAAACCTAAAAATCTAGGTGAGGGGAAAATATTGCAGCCCCTTTTAAAGATGAATAGTCCAGACTTAAATATAAAACGAAAACAGAAGCGAAAAGAATGAAAATAATTTATGATTGACAATAAAGCAAGAATCATTAATCAACCAGAAAATAGAAACTGACCTATTCCATAGGGGATGTTCCATCGGAAAGAGTTGAACACCTTTTCAAACCCGGAAGACCTTCACCAACATCAGAAGCAGGATCAGAAACAAGATCATCAGATAGATTCTTCACCTGTGCTTTGAGAGACTCCAATGTCTTTTGACTCTGAGCAAGCATCTTTTTCTTTTCATCAAGAACTTTTTGTTTCTGAGCTAAGATCTTTCTCTTCTCAATAAGAACAAGTAATGGGTCTTTCTCTTTGGGTTTGCTATCATATTCCAAGAGCCACATGTCGATAAGCTTATTCTTAGCATCAAATTCTCCTGCAATCTTCAAAGTATCCTTAATGTAACTTGCATCCATTCCTAAAGCCACAAGTTTTCGAGCCTTTTTTATATTCTCTTCAGCAACCGGCTCTTTGTACGGCAGTACCTCGAGGGTTGGACACTCTATCGAGCATTTACCCTCCGGACACATCACACACTGGTACTCCTCCTCCATATCTTTTCCTTCTTTTTTGTCGCTCAATCAATAACCCCTAATCTCTATATACCAACAAACCCTAAAGCCGATGGTCATGGTTCTGGGCCAATGGGCCTCATTTCAATTTATTAAACTTTTTTTTTAGCCTTTTCTTAAAATGTTTGGACCCAAAGCCCAAAATATATAATATCACTGCACCAACTCAAACTTTCTCACGTTCCTTGCATAGCTAGGTTCACAAATCGGGTAATAAACCGAAACAAATTGAATCGAAACGAACAAAACCAAATCGAATTTGTAACAGATCCAAACTTGTCAAACAGATGCGAATTAAATATTCAGTTTTGGTTTGAATATGGCTTTGGTAAAATAAAACCGAACCGAACAGTTTAAACTTTTCCTAGTGTAATTATAACATTTTGTAAGCTTAAAATATTTTCCCGTGCTAAAAAGCTATTTAATTAAAAGATATATGTATATATATATATATATATATATATATATATATATATATATATATATATATATATATATATACATACTACATATAATACAAAAGCGATCAAACTTGAAAAGTGAAAGTTGAAAGAAAAGTGAGATAGATGTGTTGTGTAATTAATCTTCTTATTAAAACACCAATTTAAAAATACAATAATTTATTCACATTGTACAACCTATTAAAAACATATATACCAAATTAAAAGCAATGGAATTAAAAGCACTCCTTACTAAAAAGTCTGATAAAATTTTTTACGATGTCTTATTTAAACAATTTCTACAACATAATTCTAAATATAAAATAAATAAACACACTAATTAATGTATCCTAAAATAAAAAGTACATGTTATTATACACATTATACAAATTAATAAAACACAAAGCTTCATACAATTTATGAGTTGATGATACATATAGTTTGAAAGTGGATCGGACCAGCGGGTTCAATAGGAAATAGGTGTCGCCACCGTTCGGACTAACCAATAATGACCATCCGAAAGCGAACTAGAGGACGTTGAAACCGATGCAAGCGATGAATCGGTCTCATCAAGATCTATTTATCAGGTTAATCGTCGCGTAGTCTTGCATGCACCTTGACGGGTACTCGCTATAATATATATAAAGGAAAACCAAAAATAAAAGTGAAAATTTGAAACTATTAATACATATCGAAACCGGGTTGACCCGGATGCTTCAAACCCGTTGGTGACCTGTTTAATTTGACCTGTTTTGACCGAACTGTCGGGTTGACTCGGTTTAAATCGACCCGTTTTCGACGAGGAGCGGTTCAATGGTTGAACCACCGGGTCGAACCGGGTTTCAAACATTATTTTAATCCCAAATCTTCAAACTTTTATTATTTTTCGTTTAGAATCCATAAACTTTTTAACACAAAGCGATCATCATTATATATATATATATATATATATATATATATATATATATATATATATATATATATATATATATATAACTTTTCTTCAAAACGATTATAATGTTTCTGATTAAAAGAAAATATGTGTAGTTAGTGTATATTTAACTTTCGATAAATTAAATCACGCCCATTTCAAAAAAAAAAAAAATATGGCTAAATGTGCCCAAATCTTTTTACAAAATAGCCAAAATTAGCCCTTTTGGGCTAATCACATTCATGCTAATTTTGGTACTTGTGTTTTTCTTAATAAAGGCACCATTAATCCCATCCTTGTTAGTTTTTGTGACAAGAATAACGTGTGTTGTTAGTTTTCATCTCATAAGCGATGTAATGTTTACTTTCATTTTCATTAAATGTTTTTATATGTTGTTTGATAGATGTTAAAATTTTGTCTAAACTTTAGTTATCGTATAATACTACCGTTTGCAATTGCATTTTCATTTGGTTCACGTTCTATTTTAAGCGCTACACAAAACGCTCACCACAATATTACAAATCATTAATTATCGTACGCTAGAAACCGTTGCTTGCTAAGCACAGTCTTCTACCTAGTATATATAATAGAAAAATGGTCAAAGTGAAAAGTCGAAAGTGAAATGTGGAAAAAATTAAAAGGAAATGTTGAAATAATTAATTATGAGTAATTTCAACTATTAATACATACATATGTTTCAAAAAAACTATTAATACACATCAAAAACCGGGTTGACCGGGACCCGATTTAATTTGACACGTTTTTCAACCCAACCCGTCGGGTTGACCCGTTTATATTGACTCGTTTTTAACCGGAGCAGTTCAATGGTTAACCTCCGGGTCGAACCGGGTTTCAAAATATTATGTTAATCCCCAATTTCTCAAACTTTTACTATTATTCGTTTATAACTCATAAACTTTTTTATCACTAAAAGCTGTCTTACTAAAAGCATAATAAAATTTTCACAATGTACAATTTAAACAATTTACAACATAATTCTAAATATAAAATAATTAAACATACTAATTAATATTATTTTTAAAACACCCTAAAATGAAAAGTACATGTTATTATATACATTATACAAATTAATAAAAACACAAAGCTTCATACAATTATGAGTTGATGAGTACATATAATTTTGAAAATCGGATCGGACCGAAGCGGGTTCAACCGGAAGCTGGTGTCGCATACCGGTTTGGCTAACCAATAATGACCATCCGAAACGAACTAGAGAGGACCCGTTGAAATCGATACAAACCGGTGAATCGGGTCTCATCGAGATCTATTTCTCCGGTTAATCGCCGCCATGACATGCGGTACACTGATACACTATATATAAAGGAAAACCAAAAGGTAAAAGTGAAAATTTGAAACTATTAATACATATCGAAAACCGGGTTGACCTGGGCGCTTCAAACCGGTGGGTTGACCTGTTTAATTTGACCCATTTGACCCAACTTGTCGGGTTGACTCGGTTTAAATCGACCATTTTTCGTGCGGGAGCAGTTCAATGGGTTGAACCACCGGGTCGTCTGGGTTTCACAACATTATGTTTAATCCCAAATCTTCAAACTTTTATTATTTTTCGTTTAGAACCCATAAACTTTTTAACACAAAACGATGCAGCCGTTTATATAAATATATTATATATATAAGTTTTTTTCAAAAGCGATTATAATGTTTTACAATTAAGAGAAAATATGTAGTTAGTGCACATTTAACTTTAATAGGCTAAATCGCCCATTTCAAAAGAAAAATGAGGCTAAATGTGCCCAAATCTTTTATAAAATAGCCAAAATTAGCCAATTTTTTTAATTTTTATTTTTTATTTTTTAATTTTGGGCTAATCACATTCATGCTAATTTTGGTACTTGCGTTCTTCTTAACAACGGCACCATTAATCCCATCCTTGTTAGTTTCTGCGACGAAGCGTGTGTTGTTAGTTTTATCTCATAACTTATGTAATGTTTACTTTCATTTTCATTAAATGTTTTTATATGTTGTTTGATAGATGTTAAGAATTTTGTCAGACTTTAGTTATCGTATAGTACTGTTAGTTTGCAATTGCATTTTCATGGTTCACGTTCTATTTTAAACGCTACACAAAACACTCACCATAGTATCACAAATCATTAATTATCTTACGCTAGAAACCATTGCTATTTGGTATGTGTTTTTTCTAGTATATATATATATATATATATATATATATATATATATATATATATATATATATATATATATATATATATATATATATATATATATATATATATATATATATATATATATATATATATATATATATATACTAGAAGGGTACCATGTAATCTGTATGCATGAACCAAATATGTTATTTTTTTGACGAGCAAATTTATATGTTTTTTCAAAAGTAGAACGTCTAAATTATTAATAATGTAAATAGTTAGCTCTTTTCTTTTTCAAATTTTAACATTAAATTAGCGGTTATAAGTTTAGTGAGCTTTTCTTATAAAAAATTCTATTAAAATATCGTCATTATTAGAGGGGGGTTACTAAATGGTTTAAATGAGACTTAAATTTTAAATTTTACATTAATTTTCTAATTTTCCTTTTTATAATAAGGTTTTTTGTCTTAAAATTTTAAGACTTTCTTTTATAGGAAGTCCCAAATGCTTTATAATGTAGTATATATCTCCCCACATATATAATAGAGGAACATGTCAAGTCACAAATGCCACTTGGCACCCTTAAATGCCATGCTGGCACCATTTAATTAGCTAGCAATGCCACCTATTTTATCAACACACGCCATTATCACCTGTAACACACGCCCTTCACATAAACACAACCTCTAACACACGCACATCTCAAACACTCTTCATCCCTGATCTTCAGCAACTGAAATCAATTCCATTCATATCCCCCCAAGATAAACCAGGTTGATATCACAGATATTCCAAAACAATCGAAGAAAAATTGGGTTTATTGATTCGATGACAATAAAGAATGAAACATCAAGGGCTTAAGAGAAAAGAAGAAATCTACAAAAGATGGAAGGACTTGCTTGCAAAAGAAGATTTATTATTTAGTCCTTCGTAGTATCTTGTAAACCCTAATCCTCTTGTATATAAAGAGGACATGGGGTATAGATTTAATAATTAAGTCTTCCATAATGTAGTCTAAAGGTGTGTGTGCGTGTAACCTAGGGCGTGTAGTTTATTGTAAACGCCTAGGTTAGTTGTTTACCTCTAAGATCGAAGAAGGCTTTGATCCCTGTTACATTTAGGTAACACGTATTATTCGATCAAATAATATTTGGGCGATGGTGAATGAAAAACCTTGTGTCAATAACATATAATGTTCTTATTATGTTTAACCCTAGTGCTCTAAGCGGTCCAAGAGTCTATCTATTGGTATCGAGCTTGGGGAGCTCGTTACCTGATTCACAAGGTTTTATTTAACGAAAGAAGAAAACTGCTCTGAAAATTCGTATTTTTCCAGATTTCGATAACTTTTTCTAACTTGGATCATCACGTTCTCTATATATTCATCTAACTTTTCACCGAAGGATTGTCGATCGAGCTCTCTATCAAAAGTTATTCAATGTCGAGTTGGGTAGAAACTGGTTTAATAATTGAATTTTGGGTTTTCATGCATATTCAACTTCTTGAATTTGTGTTACTTGTTCTAATTCTTGATGGAGGTTGTTTATACATTGTGTGGTGTTTATGATTCATGGTTAGAAGCAACTTTCCTAGTGTTTTCTGAAACCACTTCTAGTGTTTTTCGAAACCAGCGACAGTGTTTTTACGAAACCACTTCTAGTGTTTTACGAAACCAGCGATAGTGTTTTCTCGAAAACACTTCTAGTGTTTTCTCAAAACGCGATAGTGTTTTACGAAACTACTTCTAGTGTTTTACGAAACCAGCGATAGTGTTTTCTCGAAACCACTCTAGTGTTTTCTCGAAACCACTCCTAGTGTTTTCTCGGAACCACTTGCTAGTGTTATTTCAATTCCTTCTTGGTGTTTCTTGTTCGTTTATCTTGATGAGGTTTTGGAATTGAGGGAAGTGACATGTTTTTAGTCTTGAAATTTTTGGTGATACACATGGGATTTTGGTTCGCACATACAAGAAGATTGGTATTTGTTCTTAAAGGTTTTAAAAGCTCGTTTTGAATTATTTGAAGAATTGATTCTGAAGGAGGTTATTTATCACTTATTTGAAGGTGAAGTGGAATTACTTGGATACGTGTTTTATCATATCTTAAAAGTATCATACCTACTTTTAAGGTAACTTGTTCGTGCTTAAAGGATGTTGACGAAGACTTGCAAAATCTAGTTTTCATAGGTCGAGGGTGGATGGATGAAGACCTAGTTAACTATCACTTAAAGGAGTTACATTGTAGTGCTCGGTGTCTCATTGAAGATGAGGATTTTGTCAAGAGATTGCGGTCTACTTATATGGTGTTAGTATAAGTTTGGAGTCAGTGGATAGTACAAGACATAAGACACAAGTTTGGGTTATTTTACTTCTTCATCAAATTCGTTATACTTGGTTTTCTTCACAAGTGATCATTACAAAGACTTCTGATTTGAAGAATCATTGATGTTCATGCACCACTCGAGGGAAGTTTCTCACGCTTATATTCTCTGTTGTTGATAACAAAAGGGAAGAATTATTGGAGTAGTGTGGCATGAATTAAGGGAAGACAAAGGAAGACAAGAATGTTTCATTCATGGTGATATTTAATTATCTCAACACGCTACTTCGTCAGGGAAGTTCGTACAAGAACGTGTTTGTTTTGTCATCATCAAATAGGGGAAGATTGTTGGGTTTATTGATTCGATGATACAAAACAATAAAGAATGAAACATCAAGGGCTTAAAGAGAAAAAGAAGAAATCTACAAAAAGATGGAAGGACTTGCTTGCAAAAGAAGATTTATTATTTAGTCATTCGTAGTATCTTGTAAACCCTAATCCTCTAGTATATAAAGAGGACATGGGGTATAGATTTTATAATTAAGTCTTCCATAATATAGTCTAAAGGTGTGTGTGCGTGTAACATAGGGCGTGTAGTTTATTGTAAACGCCTAGGTTAGTTGTTTACCTCCAAGATCGAAGAAGGCTTTGATCCCTGTTACATTTAGGTAACACGTATTATTCTGATCAAATAATATTTGGAGGCGATGGTGAATGAAAAACCTTGTGTCAATAACATATAATGTTCTTATTATTCCGCTGCGTATTGTCTATGTTATTGTTTAACCCTAGTGCTCTAAACGGTCCAAGGAGTCTATCAAACTCCACAAAATCAACGCAAACCCTAAAACAATCAATATCAGCAAATGCTCCACAATCAAAATAAATAAAAACCCTAAAACAATCAACAATCTCATAATGATCGCAAAGTCTAGCGAGGAAGATTTATCACAAATTAAGCAAATTTAATCTAAGGTAATTTTTTTGTACCGATTATAATTTAATTAGGTTAGCAATCACGTTTGATGTATAATTAATTCAAGATTATTTTCTTAGGCATTATGTATTTTCGTTATTGATTATTTGGTTTTTGTCCCACTAGACAATCTCAAATGTTGCGACTATAATCAGTCCCGCCCAAGAACAGGTACAATTGTTTTGTTTCTTTTTTGAAGGGTTTTAGCATGTGGGTCTATTTATCTTGCTGCAATGAGGAAGGATGTCCTGTGTTGTTCCTAGAAATAGATTGGTGATGCCCTTTTTAGCTTGATGTGTTATTAGTAGGCTATTAAGATAATAATGCTATTGATCTAAAACTTCTGCATTTTTGTTAGCTATAAGAAAGTGTTTGGGCTTGCTAATTTTCCTCCTTATGCTTATGTGTGCAAATAAAAATTTATAAGATGCTTGACACAAGTTCATGAAAATGGGGTTTGGAATTATTTATTGTCTGAAAGATGGTTGATTAGTACAAAATATGAATTGACTTTATGTTTTTATTTTAAAAAACAATAATGCTTTTGTGTTGATAAATAAGTTAATTATCATGTTCATGATTTTTTTTTGGCAGATACTTGAAAGCGACAACTTTTGTGTTCCATCACTCGGAAGTTCATTTGGATTGAAGCTTATCAGGTTTGTTACTTTTGCAACAAAGAAAAAAAAGAAACAAGAATAGTCGTTTGATTTTAGTTTTTATTTGCAATTTGAATATACTTATTTTATGTTTAAACTTTAAACTTTAAGTTAGTAGACTTAAAAAAAATGGCAAACATAGTAGCCCTCTCAATAATCTTTAACTTAGCAGATTTGCATTGCCTTCCAACTTTAAATTCTAAAAGCGCATACAAACGCCCCTTAGTACATAACCATATATTTACATTCATTCTTTTGTTCGTTGTAGTTGGCTGTTGGAACTCTAAGGCTCTAAAGCAAGCATAAATTTGTAAGGTATAAGAAAGAGTGTGCTTTAAGAAGATCGAAGGGACAAAACTGGAACTTCACAGCAGCTTCCAAGACTTATTAGCCGGTTTCCAGGATTGTTTAAATAGCCATTTCAAATGGAGGTGGACAACATGACGAAGATGGAAGAACAAGCAATAAAGATCAAGTTTCCGTAAGTTTTGTTACTATCCTTTCGTATAATGCATTTCAGATTGTGAAAAATGACCTTTATGACCCTCTTTATGCTCAGGTCGGGTATGGATAAAAAACATTCACTGTTCAGACCCACTACAAGCTCCATCCGGGAAAATGGATAAAATGTTGAAAGACCATGATCGACAAGTTCAAGAAGCATAAAGGCGCGCGCGGATAAAACCAAAGTGAGAAAATTTCAAGTCGAGAATCCATTCTTTTACGGTCGGTGACCTTGAAGACACAGCACATATTATCAACACTTTGTAGGCAAATTCGGTATAATGAGAAACCTTTTAATGTTTACACCGCGCCTTCTTCTTTTTGTGATTTTGGAGCTCAAGTTACGTATTTGAAAGCATGTTGAAATTTGATATCCTAAGATGTGTCTCATGAAAGTTTTAAAAGAATTTGATTTTCTTAAGTTTTTGTTTTTTCAACCTCTTTAGTTATTTGTTTGAACTTATGATACATGAACAAACCATAGAACTTGATTTCTTAAGTTTTAGGACAATTTAATAGAAGACTAAGCTATTAGGCATGATATTAGTTTAGAGTAAGGTTACCTTTGAGGTTACATGGTTCGCGAGGTTTTGGGTTGTGTTTCAGGTAAAAGTAGAATCCCGTGTTTCCAGTAGGTGTTTCAAGGGTCATGTATTTTGTTTTTGGTTTCTTGAACCTTTTTATATCAATCTTTCTGATTTCCAGCTATATGTTGCACATACCCAAATGAGATTGATGATCTATAGAGGATTTAACTGTGATATATAGAAGGATTTTATAGAAAAACTTTGTTTGATTTTATGCTATTGTGTATGCTTAAATTCTAAGATGAGATTAGTATTTGTCTTAATTTTGAAACACTAATTCGGCTTTCTTATCGACAGATACCTTTCTAGATGAATCTTAAACATGGAGGAAAAGATGAAAAATTCTATGAAACATTCGAACGGGCAAACATTAATGTCCAGGTATGTTTTCCTCAAAGGATTTTCTCCCCTCCACCCGTCGAAACCCCTTTATGCTTGATTATGCGTGTTTGGCTACTACTGCAACCATACCCAAACACCCCTTTTGTAGCAGAAATGTGCACAGACAACTTATAACATATATTGTATATTATAAAATTTTGAATAACCTTATAAGCCCGTTAAAAAGTTGGAACTGTCAAGAAGCTAGAAAATAGGAGGTAAGAATGAATTTTAGAAACATGCTAAACCAACGGTGAAAAATGGCAAATTGATTGGTGGCGTGAGATGATTCGAAGCAAGGAGTTTTTGCGACAAAGTGAGGTTAGGCGACTTGATATACAACTACACAATAACATAAAAAGTAATAACCGAGTGGTGCGGGAAGGACAAACTTCTGAAGCTACGTTCATTGATAAAATAGGCATAAAATAGTTTGAGGTATATTTGCATTTATGCTTACACCCTACATATTCTTTCCATTTCCTTTGCTAACAATTGTCGTTTTGCAAAGGACCATGAAAGTTGCAATGCTTCATTCTCTGTGAAATTTCCAATTACTGATCTAAAAGAAAAAATGCTAAGCAGAATTAGGCATGCCAGTAAAATAGCGGCTAGACGAGTCAAATGCTTATGGTTATATTATTTTCAGATCAGTAAAATTATTGGGCCATAGTATTTATGTGTTCTCTTTTACCAATGACATTGATACGATATTCTTAGGTTTTAATATCACCTCATTAGTTCATATTTGGGCCATAGTTATAGCCAATAGGCAAAATGATATAAACAAATGATGTCTTAAGTTCAATTGGGCCATAGTCATGCGGAGTATTCATAGTTCATTAACTCTATTTGTTTGCCAATAATGTTAGAGGCAAACAGTGATCGAGCAGTTTCAAACAACATCGGGGCTCGGAAAATATATCACACATGGCAAACGTTAGAAACTGGATTCACATAGCAATGACACAGGATTATGGTGGTTCTACTCTTCCTTCAACGACACCAAGTTGCAAAATTAATGATAACAATGGTAAAGCTCACACCTATATATTCCAAAATTAACATTTCGCTTCTTTATATATCTACATTATTATGTAGATATGTTACCTAATGTAGCCATGCCTCCAAAATAGCGAGATATGGGAGACTTAAATCAGTAATTTCACTATTGTGTTGCTACATTCTGGTACGAAGAAAGACTTAAAGGAGTCGTTGCACGTGGAATGCTTTGTATCTGGGTGACATCTAAATGTGTCAAACAAAGCCTCAAGAGGTGAGTCTCATATCTTTAGTATTATGGTAGCAAATCCGTTAATATCAAGTCTTTTTACCGCTTGAATTTAGATTTAACAGGTTAATAATCAAGTCTTTGCAACCTTTAGGTTTTTCCTTTTTCTGTAATTCTGAAATCTGTTTTATTGCTTTGTTTCAGGTGGCAAGCGTGCAATGTCCTCGTGACACTTATTTTTGGGTTTATGATGATGACTGTTATGAGGAGGAAGGCCAAAATAATATCAAGGGAAATATTTGGGAAAAGGTACTCAGTGTATCATATCATTGAATGTAACTTCAAATTATGGCAAATAATGTGTGCAAAATTTATGTAAAGTGAAGTCTTTTTTGACAGGCTATAACTCGGTTTGTGTTGGGTCTATTATAGATTTGATGATACAAAACAAGATGAATGAAACATGAAGGACTAAAAGTGACAAGAAGGGAAACTACAAAAAGATGGAGGATTTGGAAGATTCTAGAAGATATGCTTAAAAGAATATTTAGTTTCCTAATTGTATTGTTTCCTAATTCTATTATGATTCCTCTTGTAAACCCTAGATATCTCTAGTATATAAAGAGACATAGGGTCATTAGTTTTATACGTCACGTACAAGATGTAGGCGTCTAAAGGTGTGTGTGTGGGAACCTAGGCGTGGGATTTGGGAAAACGCCTAGGGTTTAGTGGTTTAGTTAGTTAGTGTTAAAGATCAAGTCTTTGATCTTTATTATTGTTTAGTTAGTTTATGATAATGAAAACCTTGTTCATTATAACGTTAATTCTTATTGAATATTCCGCTTTCGTTATTATGTGTTCCTAGATATAATATTAGACCTCGTCTAAGAGCTTACAACGATCTTCACAATTGGTATCGAGCACGGGGCTCGTGATATCTAGGATTACAAGGTTTTATGTGTCGAAGAATGATGAAAAAGACGAAAAATTCGAGTTTGGAAAAAATTTCGTAAGGTTTCTGCAGGGCTGTTTTCAAACAGCGATAACGTTTTCGTTAACCGTCAGATCGGGACGAAATTTTAGGTGGATGGTCTCTATATGACAATCTAACTTTTCACCGAAGGATCTTGATCTGAACTTCGATAAAAAGATATAAAGGCGTCGAGTTGGTCTTGAAGGATTTTCAAATCTTCTTGGAGCGATTACTTTGGGTTTATGTTCGAATTTTTAAGATTTATTCAAGGTTTTAATTGTGGGATGGATTCTATGTGCTACGGTGTAGTATTCTTAAGATGGTCTCATGTTTTGATTGGCCAAACTTGTTGATTGATCACATGGTTCTCAATAATACATGCGTATAAGTAATAACGAGTTGGGTTTTGATCAGGCACTACGCAGGCATGTGAATGGTGGAAGTATTATTTGAATTGGACCTTTTTATTATATTTAACTCGTATTTTTGGATGAGGAGACATGTGCTTTTATTGGTTGTGAGATGGACGTGAGATACATGGAAGTTACGATAGACTTGCGTTTTGATTGGTCTACACTAGAAGGTAACAGTGATTTTGATTTGGCTTATTTATTGGTTCACGTGGGTTGAAGTCAAACAAGTACTAATATGGGATGAGATCTAGTATGGTGCGGTGTATGATGTTAAGGTGTTCTTATATGTTGATTGGCTAAGACTTCAAGTGGGACGTTGGTTCTAATTTATTGATTGGCCCTCATGCCGCATATTATATTTTGCTATGGAGATCACGTGGTATTATTATTTTATTCGAATAGGTCTTTGTGCATCAAGTGGGTATTAATTTTGGTCCAAGAAATTTTGTTGGTAGTAGAGTTATAATCTGGTACAACGAAGACCGTGGGGTTATTTGATTGGTTTTCATCATGATGCACATATGAGTTCAAATTAAGTCTTGCTCGAGCTAAAAGAGCTGTTGGAATTTTATTTGTTAAATCTTCTGCTTCTTTGCATGATTTTTAAATCTTGCTCATTGATTTTTAAAAGTCTTGGTGATCGGATGAGATGGAATTTTCAAGGTCTGCGGGGTTTAAAAGTATTGTTCGCTCATACTTGTTATGAAAGTACTGCAGTTTATATGAAATCTTCTTGATTTTATGAAATCTTGCTCCTTCCCAATCTTGCTCATGGTTATTCTGACGCGATTTCGATTTAAGGGGAAGTTGAGCATAAAGATTGTTATGGATTTTTGGATGACACACACACAGGTTATTGTTCACACACACAAGGAGTTTGGTTATTTATTCTTAAAAGGATTTAAAAAAAGGCTCGTTATGGAGATTTATTGAAGAATTGATTACGAAGAAGGTTGAATATCATTTATTTGATGTTGTAGTTGAGTTTCACAGGTTTGTGTTCTTATCATATAGCTTGATGAATCTAGCAATGTGTGATTTTTCTTATGATGCTCTATGCACACATTGACTATCACTTAAAGGAGTTACATTGTAGTGCTCAATGTGTCATACTAGTTGAGGATTTCTTGTCAAGGGATTGCGGTCTACTTATATTTGGTGGATATAAGTATGGAGTTCCGTGGATAGTACAGATTTAAGACACAAGTTTGGGAAATTCTACTTCTTCATCAAGTTCGTTATATTTGCTTTTCTTCACAAAGTGATCATTACAAGGAGCCTACAGATTTGAAGAATCAAGAAGATGGTTAACATATGGGTTTCAGGGGAAGCTTATTGTTAAATGTTTAATCATCTACATGCATCACTCAAGGGGAAGTGTTTGATTTTTACTATTGTTGATCATGATTACTACTGCTAGTTGAAGTTTTCTACTATTTTGGATCCATTTTTCTTATGATGCGTAATGGTGGGTGATTTGAAGCATTGGAAGTCTTAGATTGGAAGTATGATATTGGTTCGTGGTGGTCAAGATCATTATTTGCATCGTTCCCTATTTAGATAATAACAAAAGGGAAGAGATGTTTGAGTGACATGTTTAAGTCAAGGGAAGATTGTTTCATTCATGGTGAGATTTAATTATCTCAACCACGCTACTCGTCTAGGGAAGCTCGTACAAGAATCATGTTTGTTTGTCATCATCAAATACGGGAAGATTGTTGGGTCTATTATAGATTTGATGATACAAAACAAGAAGAATGAAACATGAAGGACTAAAAGTGACAAGAAGGAAACTACAAAAGATGGAGGATTTGGAAGATTCTAGAAGATATGCTTAAAAGAATATTTAGTTTCCTAATTGTATTGTTTCCAAATTCTATTATGATTCCTCTTGTAAACCCTAGATGTCTCTAGTATATAAAGAGACATAGGGTCATTAGTTTTAACACGCACGTACAAGATGTAGGCGTCTAAAGGTGTGTGTGTGGGAACCTAGGCGTAGGGATTTGGGAAAATGCCTAGGGTTTAGTGGTTTAGTTAGTTAGTGTTAAAGATCAAGTCTTTGATCTTTATTATTGTTTAGTTAGTTTATGATAATGAAAAACCTTGTTCATTATAACGTTAATTCTTATTGAATATTCCGCTTTCGTTATTATGTGTTCCTAGATATAATATTAGACCTCGTCTAAGAGCTTACAACGATCTTCACAGTTTGTTTGTTCATTGATCTCAGTGCATGTGCCTCAAGGTCATCACAACGAGAGAGGGATGAAGCCAGCAATTATGATACCGTTCCCAATTACTTTGAACCGAAAAAATTCAAAAAATATAATTACTTGGACTTAGAGGGTTCTGGAACCAGCACCATCTTTAAGCAGGTATATAATTTTCAATATTTTGTTAAAGAGATATTTAGAAGAATAGTTGCTCAATATATAGGGTCGTTAAAAAGTATATTTACACATGGGTTGGCTCAATGAATGGATTTACTATAAGTATGAAGTTTCATATGTTTTGTGGGTTTATGAATGCAGTGTTAACCCTAACAAATCTTAGTATTGAAGGATATTTTGGACCTATATATCTATGGCCAATTACTGAGATGTTTCAGTTTATGTACATATGATAAATTATGCATGCATGTAACCATGAGTCATGTTCGTTATAAACTCTTATGCATCTCTTTGAAACAAAATATTGCAGATTTGAAGAACGGCGAAGATTTATGCAGGTACATCTTAGCTCCACAGGTTAGTAAAAACGAATTTCCACCCTCTTATTTCAAATGAAAACAACAACTATTAACTTTTCGTGGGTCGTTTTTAATAAAATCCCAAAAAAAGCATCCACAATATTTGATATGGTCACAACTGCAAGTATAGGTTTTGTTAGGTGTTAGTCCAGATAATTCATAATGTTTAGACAATAGTGTTATGCCATGGGTCATACAATTTGGAATCGATGAGGAATTTGGAGATCTTAGAAGGTATACAAAATCAAAAGTTATGAGTTTGTTTTATTTACATTAAATGTTCCATTGTTAAAACTTGGGTTATTTTAATTTTATTTGAGCCGTTGACAATGATCTTGCATTGAAATCCACATCAAAGCAAGAGCAACACCAGAAGTTGTTTCAGCTTTTGTCGAGCGGAAGGAGTTTGATAAAATTCTTATTTAATCCAAGTAGGTAGGTGCAACTCTTTGTGCAGTTATATAGATTTTATTTATATAAGCACACTTTTATCTGGAAAAAGTATCCTATAATCACTCACTCTTTGGTTTTGAGTATCATGAGTCTTAAGTTAACCTTGCATTATAAAGTATGCAGCCATTTGGAGCTATTATAGAAAGATTTCATACCTTATGCCTTAAAGATAGCAGATAACTGTACGAAGTACTCTTATTTAGAGTCTAAATAAATACTCAAGTAGTATAACTTGCATAATTTATGTTTATTTGATGAAATATTCTTATTTCAGATTGATATCAAACAGAGCGGCTAGCTCATCAAGGACGCCTTGTCCTCTTCTTTGTGAACAAAACTACAACTTCACTTGACTATGTTCAATTATATTTATAGGTTGATCAAAAGAACTACAGATGAGAAACTAGAATGGTGCAGTGATCCACATCTACTACCGCGTGCAATGTATTATTTCTGTTCTACCTTCTCAATTGTAACAGTTCATCATAAATATCTTACTGTTCTTTGAGTATCTCACTTGGGTTCTATCCATATTTGTGAAGGTTATGACTCCCATCTTCTCTCAAGATTCTTGGTTGTGTGTGTGGTACATGATTCAGGTTAACTTATTTGTTAAGAATCAAGACTGCATTGTTAAACTTATTAATAATCTTATTGAAGTTATCCTCATAATCAATGCAGAATCAAAACACACAACAACTAAGAAGAACATCGATGAACGCATTTAAACAGTGGAGTCGTTCAAGATAGTATTGACGTACACTGCTTAGCCGGTCTCATTAAAGGTACTTCAGTTTTCATTAAACCTGTAAATGTTTAAAATATCTAAAATATTTATGGTGTGACTAGATCGATATTTTATGGAACTGATGTGAAGAGGGTTTTTGGATTAGCTTATTTTACGCGTTTATACTTAAATGGTAATTATTTGAAGCATTTCATATATGATTACGACAGCTGTGTATAGTGAACTTAAAGGCTTATCACTTATTATTCATCAAAACAATATCAATTCTTAGGAACGTAAATATGTTTATAAGATTTTTCACCAAACTGTAAATGTTTAAAATATTTATGGTGTGACTAGATCAATTTTTTATGGAACTGATGTGAAAGGAGTGTTTGGATTAGCTTATTTCACGCGTTTATCAGCTTATATCAATTATAACTATTTGAAGCGTTACATATATGATTGCGACAACTCTGTATAGTGAACTTAACGGCTTATCACTTATTGTTCATCAAAATAATATCAATTCTACTTAGGAACGTAAATATGTGTTAGTTGCGCTAAATCTTTGTTTCTGATTTTTTGTAGTTTCCAGACCAATCCAAGATTCCCACATTTGTCATGATGCCGGTTGAACGTATGTTGGCGCCTATTTATACAATTTTAGCTCCCAGGTACACCAGAAATATTCTCATCTGTAAAGGGTCTGAGGTAATTAGGACCAAAAATTGGATACGTGTTTTTGTGTCTCAAAATTTGGCCTCATCCTGTATTTTGGACAGCCGGCAGTATTAGCAACAATTCCCCAGTCAATTATTTCTACGTTGCAATATCACGTCCTTGATTTATTCTGTTCCAAAATTTTGTTGCTTAGGTTGCGTTGCTAGACTATGGACAAGTCAAAGAACTTCCTAACCCCTTGATGCTTGGTTACGCTAACTTAGTTCTTGCTATTGTTGATAATGATCATACGAGGGCATCTGAAGGCCTTAGGTAAACATTCAACCTCGCAGTTTTTGCTATATTTAGACAAAAATATACATGCAGAAAGCATGAGGTGTTGTGGTTGGTTTTGTGATTTCTGATCCTAGATTTGATGTTTGTAACATTGATGATATAACAGGGAGCTCGGTATAGATACCTTGAGTTTATGTGAGGATGAACGTGCAGAATTGTTTAAGCTAGCACAGGTTATGTTTGACACAAAGCGCCACCGGAGTCACTATGTTCTGACCTTTCGAGAGGATTCTTCCTAAAGAAGATTGCTTTTCGGGTTTGTGTTTGATACTTTGTTTATCGATTCGAGTTTTGATATTGTTCTTCATCTTATTAAAACTTTCAAGCTTAAACCATAGGATTCAATTCTGTATATTCTTTTATGTTTTAATGCTATACAGGCCTTCCGGAGGCTGTTTTCTGTTCTACTGATGCACTTCTTTGAGAGGACCGAGTGTTGGCCTTGGACTAAACTACTCGTGGGCTGAGGAATGGAGACCCATTGCCGAGGAAGCTTTGTATTCTTCAGGCAGACTAGAAGGTATGCTTGTACCCTTGCAAATATTTAATACATGAAGTTAATTCCTATATACTAATCCTAATGGTTAACCTATTTGCGGTGGTTCAGATGAGGATTTGAAGTCAAGAAACCGTCGCAGACAAAGGTTTTTCAGAAGATGGTCAGGATGGAGCAAGTAGCTAGAAAGTCGAAACCATAGTTACATACCATTCAGTTACTAATAGGTTTGATGGATTGTCCATTTGTTGTGATCATTTAGTCATCATTTTCTCCATTTTTGAAGGTATTACCCCAGCAAAAATTGAGGGTCTGGATACATAAATTAATTGTAACTTGTAACTTTATGTATCTCTGATATATTATAAAGATACTGGAAAATGAGAGGGATTTAAGAATTATAAAGGCTAAAATATATTTTCTACTTTTTTTCTAAAATCACCCCTACAGACAATTTTTGTCTCAAATTAAAATTTTCAAATAATTTAGTATGTTCTTGACAAATGGATGCAGATATTTGACATTTGACTTCTTTACAAGAGGTGAATGGTTCAAAAAATTGCTACGTACACATTTGGGGTGGCTATGGAAATGTCGAATACGGTCACGGGATATCTATGTTAGGTCGTGTACATCTGAGTCAAAAGATTCGACGAACAGAGAAAATTAAAAATATTATGAATCAGTGTTTTCGATAGTTGTTTTTTTTCACACAGTTCATTTGGATTTATTTGTATCTCAAAAAGCGAATATTAGTCGGTAGGAACATCTTACGATGTATGATTACAATATTTATCATGTTAACTACTCTTTATAATCAATTATAAATGATAAATAAGATAAAGCATGAAGCTTGCCTGCCCATCGGGGGTCATAAAGCTAACTTTGTATGTCCATTCACGTCCATCGTTTAAGGGAAAATATTTTATACGACCTACCATTGAAACATTTATATCAAATTTATTATAACCAAACTTAAAATAAATTAATAATATTTACCAATTTACATGAAACTAGCCCGGCCATCGGCCGGGTTATGAGACTAGTATATATATATATAGTATTATTATGTAAATGTAATTTTGTTTCTAAAAAATTTGATATTAAAAATAAATTTGTTTTGTTGAATTGTATAAAAGAAAATTTGCAAGATGTGTGTTAAATTATTTATGCTGGTAATTAGTGGATTTTTATAAAGGTTTAAAATTTGCAAGATGTGAGTCAACCAAGCATCATTAATCATTATCTTTGCTATTACTTACCCTTCAATACCCTCAACCAAGCACACCTAAAGTACAAATCAATTATATGACATGAAATGACTATGCAATAGTTATGTGCTTGTTTTTGTATTGGGTTAATATACAAAAAGTTACTAAACTTTCAAAAAAATTTGTCCTAAGTCACTAATGTTTATCTTCTGTCATCTAGGTTACTATACTTCACGTAACCGGTTATCTTGGATACTGTTGATACAAAAGTTGGGCGTTCCTTGTTTGGGCTCCGGCTCTCGTACAAATTGATGATTGTTGCTTGAGACCTGCGCACTAAGAAGACAAAACACCGTTAGGCTTATCGTGGGATTGTCTCCCACGATTATCCTCCGGCGTGAGAGTAAGTAATCGGTTTAGGGTTAAAGGAGAGTTAGGGTTTGTAGATCGTACCTTTAACGAGGGTTGGGATTCCCTTTATATACACACGGAATCCTTGTTGGTTCCGTGTTCCTTGATGAGTATGCAAATACTCATCATTTTTATCTTTACAGGCGCAAAACATCCGAAAACACTTTAAATCGTCAAAATGATAAAATATCACAAATAAGTGTTTTATGTGTTTTAAATGCAAAAATACCAAAAGCAATTGAAAAAGCGTATCAAGTTTGCATAATTGGCGAGTTTAGTCCCCAGTTTCAAAAGTTGTCAAAATTAGTCCACAGTAAATCAAAATAAAGCAAAATATCATTAAAGGTCCTTGAGGATTCACAAGTTGTTAGAAATAGTCCTTTGAAGTTAAAATTGCATATTTACAACTTTGGTCCCTCAACTTTGAAAAGTGTAAAAAATGGTCCCTGGGTTATTTAAAATGGAAAATTAATAAATATAACCCTTTTACTATTCATAAATGGCATAATCAGTCCTTGTGTTAACTTTGGAAACTTGTTAAATCAGGCCCCTATACTTTCAGAAATTACAAATATGGTCCTTGTGATAAACTACAAAACAAATGGACCCTTTGTGTATTATTAACCCCAGCCAAACCCAAAAGAACCCCCTGTCAATATCCTGTGACCCCCCTTAAACTTGAACCCCCACTTATTATTAAAACGGGGTCAAACCAAGTCAAATCCCAGCTTCACTGTGCATCTCTCTCACAAACGCGCCAAGACCAGAAACCACCATGGTTTCTCGCCACTTGCTCCTACCACCTCACCACCACCTTTCCAACTGTTTACCCACTACCCTAACACCTCCACAAACACCCAAAGTTCATTAATTGTTAAAACCTGCTCAAATGACTTTTGGCGCCAAAAATGCCAAGTGCACGATTATGATGAATTTGAAGGATTCAATGGTCAAGATGAAGTGGGAAACATTCAGAGATCGACAAAGAGTTAAAAAGATCTTTATAAAGAAGAAAAGGAGCAATGTAGACAAGTATCTAGTTTTTTTTAGTCAATGTATGTCGAATTAGTTAATTTTAAAATTCTAGTGTATCAATTAGCTTTCAAGCTTTGTATTTCATGTTTTTAGTGTATAATAAAACTTCTGTAAACCTCAATTTCAGTTTCAGTTTCACTTTCAAGTTTATGCAATTTTCAAGTTCAAAATCTCATATTAGCTTAATGTTGTTATTAGTTGTTGTTATGGATTCTTAAGCTCACATAAGCTCCTATTAAAGCTTTTCTAAGCTTTTAGAAACCATAAAATCCAGTTTAGAGTTAAAAAGCAAAATTACCAAAAATACAAAAAAATTAGTTATAAATAAAAAAATCAAAAGAAATGAAGATCACAGCTGGAGCAGGGTAAATTTTGGATTGCCTTGGGTTTAGAAGCTTCTTGGGAAGCTATAGGAAGTGTTCTAAGTTCTTGGTTCTCAGTTGTAAGCTTGGAATCAATTTGTAAGCTTATTTCTTAATTTTGGTTATTCACTGTAGAACTACTTATTTCTGCTTATCTCTGTGTTTTTTATGCTTATTTGGTGTTATTAAGTCAAGTTATTACTTAAAATAGGCTGTTTGTTCATTAGCTTTCTCAGTCACTTAGTTTTCACTTTTTCACTTTTAATATTGCATAATAGTGATCTATAGGTCTTTGTTGTTACTGTTGGTATTTATGTGTTTAAATCAACTTTTTATATCATTAAATGTTTGTATGAATCAGTTGCATGGTCTTAAGTTATAAAATACTTTGAAAATCACAAAAACAGTCTTTTAAAGGGTTGTTTGGATTTACTGTGTAAACTGTGTTAGAGGTTATTAATGCTATTGTTCTTGGTTGATATATGCCACATTAGGTCCTAGTAGCTCATTGCAAACATAAAATCTAGTGCTCCTTTGATAAAAAGTCAAAATAGCTTTTGATAACATCTTGTTAATTAACTGTTTGATTTCTATGTTCCTTAATCATGCTATCATGTTTATAAGTTATTAATATTGATCAAACCAGTCTTAATTAACCTTATAACATCATAATCAGTAAGTAGATTTGATCCAAAGTTCATATAAGTCAACTTTTTAGTATAACTTAAAAAGTCAAAATTTCAGTTTAGTAGTTTTTGAATAAAATAGACAATTTTTTATAGGATTTAATATTAAGTTTCATGTTTTGTGCTTTTAGGTTTATAAAATTTAGTTGCTCATCTTTATCATAGTAATTTTTATAATTTTTAGTTAGCTAGTTAAACTGCTTATTTCTTATCTTATTTTAAACCCTTTTCTGAAAAAGTGTCCTGTGCACAGTTGAGTAGGCTTATTTCATGAGCTTATATCCTGTTCATTAGTAAGCTTTAGCTTGTGTAATTTGTTGTTTTCATAAGCCCATCTGGCTAGTTAGATGTTTGAATGCTTATTTTCCATTTTTGAGCTTATTTGGACTGCTTATCATGTTCATTTTGTTTTCTCAAAATCACTCACTACACTGAGTCATCAGTGTAGTTAGTCTTTTTTATAAGCTCACACAGAGCTTATTAGTGAACCTCGACTTTTGACCCTTAGCTTTTGGAAAGCCCATCTAAATTGTCTCAAAGGTCCGATGCTTATTTTTCTTTTCTAGCTTATTTAATAGGGTCGCTTATAGCTTTTATTTTGTCCATTTCTCGGTATACATCGACTCGATATACATGAGTCATCGGTATATGAGCCACTTTCACAAGCTCACTCGAGAGCTTAATAGTGGGCCCCACCTTGTATACTTTGGTTTTCGAGAAGCTCACCTAACAAGCTTGTTGTGTCGGTGTTCATTTTGAGCTTTGGAGCTTTGCCCCTAGCTTAATCTAGCCTACAAAAGCTGTGCGAGCTGTTTGGTTGATAGGATTAGTATAAGTGCTTATTAGCTTATTTTAAGCTTTTCGATGTGTTTTCTTTGTGCTGTTAGCTTAATTTAAGTTCCTTTAGCTTATTTACATCTTATTTCACTTTTGGTTCCAATTGTTAAGCTTGTTGTGATCTTATTTGAGCTTAAAAATCAAAACAAGCCATAAACATAAAATGTTAAGCTCTTTAGCTCTCAAAGCGCTTATTTTCAAGTTTCAAAATTTTGTTTTCATTAAAGTTGCTTATTTTCAGAGTTAAATAGTTACGTAAAGAAAAATCACAAAACATCATTTTAAAAATAGTGATAGCGTTTATTTAATATAAATTAGCTTTTAAATTTTTCTTTTCGACTTATTATTAAGCACTTTCTGTTTTATAATTTTCTTAACTTTATGTCATCATAGGGTAATTATAGAAAAATTTGAATTTTATTAGTTTGTTTAGTATTTATTAGAATTTAAAATAGTTAAAAAGTATTAAATAATTAATAATAAATACATAAAAAGCATAAAAAATATCTTTTCAGTTTTAAAATTAGTTTTCTAATATTTTAGATTTTTCTAAGTCATAATTTCACTTTTCTAGCTTTATTTAATATTTTATTATATTTTAGGGTATTATTAAATAGTTAAAAATAGTTTTAATTAATAATAATTAAATAAATAATTATAAAAATAATTTTAATTTTCCAATAATTTTATTTTATTATTAGGATTGTAAAAATACCATTTTCATATCCATAGGTGTTTTATTCTTTTAAATTTACGTTTTATTTTGTAAGTTTACGTAAAATTTAGTAAACGTACGCATTCACGTTTGTTTAATCTGGTTGTTGTGCTTTATAGTTCTATATCCAAATACAATTCCAATCAATCGTGAGTGTAATTATCCACCAAAATCTTCTGGATCATTATCCTTAGTGATCATTCTACGTCCGAACGTGTTCACACACCATTAAACCTCTGTGGGACTTAACGACACTGGGAAACACTATACTCCTCGGACTTAATTGCATTGGTTTTAGACTGTTTGAATTTTATTACGGTTGACCATTCACAAGTGGTTGACTTGTGTAATAAACTTGACAGTTTGGAAGCGATCATTCCTCAACCTTCGGCGTATCCCGCCTAAGTCGGTTGGGGAATGATTATCTCCATAATTAGGAGATATCCGATATCGTGTTACGCAAATAACATTGGGTTTGGGCCTTCGTGGGCCTAAACACTTATCGGCGTATCGATTCGTCTTTGGGCTTATTAGTATTGGGCTTTGGTGGGTTCGTGACCGAATATGACTATCGCCATCATGTCCCAGGTCTAGTATGCACGGTGAAGGATGCGGATGCTAGACTAATAACTGCAGACAATGAAAAACTACGAGCGTAGCAAAGAAGCCAAAAAGATACCCGCCTATCGGTGTATCTAGACATAGTATTTTAAAATGGGCGCCTCGTAAATCGGGGAAATAGCTGCGGCGTCGCATCAGTGATCCGAACCACATGTTGGTGATAGTGGGATCACGTGTCGCTCATCGCGTGGATGAGGAAACTTATATAACCGGCTGCCTCATTTTACTGTGTTTCTCACAGTGAAAAAACTCAATCCGCCATTGTTAAGAAACCTTTCATTTGCAAAACAGAAAATCGCCTATTTCGAAGGTAACCACGTGTGCGCCTTTAAAAAGAAAAAGAATACCATGGTCAAGCAGTTATCTGATTTCACCTCCGATATAACTGAGGGTGAACTTCTAGAGTTCACCTCGGATTATTTTATACCACTTGACGTGCATCCGGTTGTTCCGGATGCGCGGGCATCTATTGCCGATTTCCCCAAGGAAACTAGGAGTATACACTGCGTTTTTCGAGTTCGCGAATCAGCGTGTGCCCATATCTATTTACATGCGGCGTATTAAATTATTACAATGCGCACCTATCCCCGGTACCTTGCGCCGGTGCGGCGAAGATCCCAACCGAGGTTAATTGCCGATTGCGGCGATTAACCCGACTATCCACCTATTCCGTGCGTTCTACCACACCGCGTGGTCACGGGTGGGTCTCATTCGCTAAACGCTTTGGGTGCTTCCGGTGTTATCTGAAAAAGCGGGCCACTCGAGGCGGAGATAGACTTTTTTCGGGTAGGCGGCGTGTGCTTCCCACGCGTTTTGAATTTTATACCGGGGACATTGCCGAAGGATGGCGCCCCTGCATGGATCATATGTCGTGGAGGATGCGGGCGATGAGCACGCCAACCGCATCCCCATTAGTTCCAATCACGAGGAATTTACGGTGCATATGGGCATTAGCCGTAATTACTTTGGTATGCGGATGAGATGCCAATCTTCTTAGGGCGATGGCGGGGTGGGTGCTCGTTCCTTCGCATCCCCTTTCTTAATTAATGTAGGCGTTCTTTTCCTTTATGCGCATTATGTAACCTATGTATTTGTTGTATTACATTGCTTGAGATGGATCATTCACCGTTGTGCAACTAGCGAAGCCGATTCGAGTTAATGTAGGGACCTGACCCTTTGAAGGAGGAGAAGAGCCCATCTTGGAGGCTAATCTTGGCGTACCACGGAGATGAATGTAGGGAGACAGGACCGGCTCCTCGGTCGCGATGGAAGCGGCCTTGCGCAAAGCGTGCCAAGCCCCAGAGTGCCATCCCCAGTAGCGCAGCCACCACCCGTAGTAGTGGCGCAATCTATGGAAAAAGAAGAAGAGGAAGAGCAAGAATCCGGGCTAAAACGCAAAAGATCACTCGGAGAGGATGTCGCGAGCTCCTCGAGGAAAAAACGCCCTGTGATCCTCACTGTGGAATCATCCGCCAGTGATGTTGCATCATCTCACCCCTCTGCTAATGTCTCTGGCCCACAGTAAGTAATGTCATCAATGTTTTTTGCGTGCCAACTGTTTATATGGGAAACTGATAATTCTCTGTCCGTGTATGCGTGTTTGAGCAGTTTGAGTCGCCCCGGGATAGTCCGGTGCATCTTTGAATCCTCGAGGCCGAAGAGCCAAAGTACTGAGCCGTTGGTCTCGGGGGATGTGCCAATGGATCAGCTGGTTGAAGATTTGGAGCTGTCTACGGCGCATCAAGCGAAGTTGGTTGCGCAACTAAGGGCTAAATACTCAGGTGAGAGTAGCCAAAGCATGGAAAAAGACCAGCATATTGCGGCGTTGGAGGCTCGTTTAGCTAGTGCCCAGACTGAGATAGAAGCGGCAAATGCGTATTCGAAGAAGCTTGCAGGGGAGAAAATGGCATTACTATCCCAAATAAACCAGGAGCGTGCTGAAGCAGTAAAGTACAAGGCGTCGTGTAACTGGGCCCTTAAATATCTGGAACAGGGTAAGGAAGAGTTGCTCACGCAGTTAGGAGATCTCGGTGCTGCTGTGGGCAGTGCATTGGAGGTGCAAGAGGTCAAATTGCGCAAACTCAGTATTGAGTACGACGAGGAGTTGTATCCCCAACTCTTTTCGACTATAGCTGAGCGCAGGTGGCTTATAGCCCATGGTCTTCGTCTCGCTGCCCTTAGTACCCTAGAGTCGCCAGAAGTGGTTGATGCCTTGGTAGTTCGATGCGCTACGGGCCTTGATAGCAGAAGCTGTGGAGAAGATGCATGAGGCAGATCTTCTAAAGGTGCCGTTGAAAAGGTACCGGGATACAATGCTAATGCTTATGATGATCTGGTTGCAGCCATGGAGAAGATGAAGGTATTGGAACTGCCTTTGATTGCTGAATTAGAGCGCGACCAAGATTACCCTATAGGGGTAATAATGGAGGGGCTAACATTGGCTAGGCATTGGTCCGAAGACACAGAGGCGCAACAGGATTATTTTTTAAAACCCAATGAGTCTCAGCTGCAGGTACCTGTATTTGTTCGCCCTCATGATATATTGAATCTGTTTGCTCTGGAGAAGGAAATTCCACTGAAACAAGTCCTAGAAGCTCACGCCACAAGGCTTGCCAAAAAAGAGGGTATCAAGGGCAAGGCCATTTTGTGCGGCGTTGGTGCAGCTCACCTTCCCCGGTTTGACGGGGTACCTGTTAGTGTCGCTACAGTATCTCGGCAAGACTCCGACTTGTTGAAGAAGCTAAGCGAGGCTAAGAATGCAGCGAGTCACGTGGGTAGCTCATCTCTTGAGCGTTGTAATAGTTGGTAGGTTGTACTTCGGAAAGTAAACATCCTTTTGTTAATAACTTGTAATCATTAATGAAAATCTCCTTTTGCTAAGTGCGTGTTGATATTATTGCAACTAGTAAGGTGTGTACTTATCTGTCTTTCTTTGCGTATAAGACATGTTCTAAGGGTCAAAGTTGTACACAAGCGCGAATAATATAAGAAATCCATAGTCATGTATGAAGATCATAGTATACTTAAGAAATAATTTCTAAGTACCTCTTTGTTTTTTGTTTTTTTTTGTTTTTGTTTATATATATATATATATATATATATATATATATATATATATATATATATATATATATATATATCATAATCGTGTATGTTGTGATATGCACGTCTTGTAAATATCATATCAAGGAATCAAGTGTCTCGGTTCCTAAGTTGTTAAACGTGCACCATATCTTGTTTGTTCGCACCCATCGTGAGATGCGAACAAACTTATTCCAATGTCTTGAGAACAAGGTGTTTAACAAGGATACATGATCCAATGTTGATGGGTTTGCAACCCTCTTACTCAACAAGTTGTTTAGTAGGTTAACTTATCCTTTTACCATCGTGGGTTTATTTTAGTGCATGCACGCCATGTAGGCAAGAGATAAAAAATGTTAAGACATAAAGTATATGGAAATAACAAATTAAAATATGTCGCGGAGTTAGCTAGAAACCGCGACGTTTTATTGATACTTGCAAGTTTTTATGAGAAATAAATAAGACATTATACTAAGGAAAACAAAAAGTAAATACATAGATGTTTATTGGGCACTTCAATAAAGTGCGGGAGCGTCTGTGCGCTGGGCCATAGCTCTTCCTATAGGTAGCACCTCTTAAGGTTGCAGATGTTCCATGTGCGTGGCAGTTCACGACCATCTAGGCCTCGTAGCTTGTACGCGCCTGTTCCTAATGCTTCAGTAACCTCATAGGGTCCTTCCACTTTGGTCCAAGCTTACCTATGTCTTCTGCGTGGCTCGCATCATTGGCGCGGTAAACGAAGTCACACAGTGCAGAATGAAACACGTCGCACTTTAGCGTCATAGTATCCCTTCATCCTTGACTTTGATTTTGCTTCCCGTATAGCTCGCTGCTCGCGCCTTTCTTCTAGCAGGTCTAAGTCGATGCATCGCTCGTCGTCATTGGTTGCCACATTGATTTCAGCAGTGTGAATAGTTGGCATGCCGATTTCAACTGGTATGACAACCACATCCCATAGACTAGAGAAGGGGTGTCCCTGTCTCGGGTTTTATTGAAGTGCGGTGCTCCCACAGAACATGCGAAAGTTCTTCCACCCATCTTCCTTTGTGCTTGTCCAAGCGTACCTTAATTCCTTCGCCTGGAGCTTGATTCGCACGTTCAACTAAGCCGTTGGTTTGTGGGTGTTTAAGCGACGCGAAGTCTTTGTGTGATTTTAGGTTCTCGCACGATCCTTGAAAGGGTTGTCGCAAAATTGTTTCCGTTATGCGAGATGATCTCCCGGGTAGACCGAGCGGCATACAATATTTTCCTAGACAAAGCGCTTTACACAGTTGCCGGTGATTGTTACCACTGCCTTTGCTTGATCCACTTGGTGAAGTAGTCTATGGCGACTATGAGGAACTTCAATCCTCCTGCCGCAGCGGAAAAGGACACCGCAATGTCAATACCCCACTTGTAGAATGGCCATGGTGCCGTAATTGGTGTTAGCTCTGTTGTGGTTGGCGGGGAATGGGTGCGTGAACTTGGCGTCACTGCACTTTCTTATTAAGTCCAGCGCATCGCGGTGCATGAGTGGGCCAATAATATCCACGACCGTAAAGTGCGCGCCACCACGCATCAGTGGACTGAATGCATCTTTGCATGAACCTTCGTGGATTTCTCGCGATACATAGTTTGCTTGTGGGGACCAACACGGCGGAGCCATGGTTGCAAGAAAGAGTGTCGATATAGTATGTTGTCCCGAAGTTCAAACCCTTGTGCTGTGCGCCGTATCCTTCGGGCTTCCTTCTGATCTTGGGGTAATACTCCCTTGCTTATGAATTCCGCTATTGGTGTCATCCACGTAGGTCCGTCTTCCTTTATTACCGTGGATACTTCCATTTCCGAGATGGATTTGCTTTTCAATGTTTCCACCAACACCTGTTTGGATAGGTGTGCAAAGCTTGTGGATGCGATTTTGCTTAGTGCATCCGTCTTGCGGTTTCCCCTCTAGGAACCTGTTTGATGGTAAACCTGTCAAAGCCTTGAATTAGTGCCTTGGTTTTGTCGAGGTACTGAATCATGTTTTCCTCCTTGGCCACGTACTCGCCCAACACGTGGTTGGCTACTAGTCTGGAATCTACATTCGCTTCCAGGTTGCGTACACCCATTCGAGATGCAATGCGTAGTCCGGCTATTAGGGCTTCATACGCTGCCTCATTATTTGTTGCTGTGAATTCGAAACGCAGTGCGTAAGTGAATTCCATTCCTTCCGGGTTTGTGAGGATGAGGCCTGCTCCTGACCCATCTACACATGAGGATCCGTCTGTGAACAAGATCCATGGATCTGGTAGTTCCTTCATGCTTGGTGCGGGTGCATCATCAGTGTCTGGTTTTTCAATGATGAAGTCGGCGAGTATCTGCCCTTTTACCGCATTACGTGGTCTGTAGGTGATGTTGTGCTCACCGAGCAACACACTCCATTTTTGCAGTCGTCTTGATGCGTCAGGCTTGGAGATGATTTGCTTGATCGGTTGGTCTGTGATTACTGCTATTGGGTGCGCTTGGAAGTACCTGCGTAGCCGTTTAGCAGCGAACACTAATGCCAGAACTAATTTCTCCATGGCGCTATAGTTCATCTCCGTCTTCTTGAGCGCTTTGCTTACAAAATAGACAGGGGTTTGTACTGAATCCCTATCCGTTAGTAACACCGCGCTGACTGCTCCATTAGTTGCGGATAAGTACATAATCAACTCTTCCCCTGGTCGGGGTGCTACAAGTGTGGGGAGCATTGCTAGGTGTTGTTTATGCTTTTTAAAGGCCTCTTCTGCCTCCGTAGTCCACCGAAAATCTCCCTTTTTTATACACTTCTTGAGTGTTTTGAAAAGAGGTAATGATTTGTCTGCTGACTTGGATAGGAATCTGTTTAGACCGGCCAGCTTTCCATTGAGGATTGGACTTCCTTCAACGTCGCGGTGAAGGAAGTTCGATAACGACCTTAGTCTTTTCGGACACGGTTTTATACCATCGGGTTCTATCGGTATCTAAGGAACATGCCTTACAGAGCGCTCGAAGGTGCATTTTTAGATTTAGCTTCATGTTGATCTTTTAAGTGTCCCGAATGTTTCCTCTATGTCACGCACCAATTCCTCTTCGGTATGGATTTTTATGACCATAACATAATCTACTCCCCTTTCCCTATCCTCATCATTCCTGTAATAGACCGACAATTTAAGTTCCTTTTCATCATTAGAGAATGATGAAAACTTCTCAATCTTAAACGGAATTTGGTAAGCTATGTCGTCGGTCTCATCCTTGAATCGCACTATTCCTAACGAGGGGTTATAGGTCATCCCGGTGCTTTCTATGAAAGGTTTTCCTAGAAGAACGTGGGACAAGCTAGGATCAATGGCCGTGCTAATATCATCCACAATTATGAAGTCCGTGAGGGCGTGAAACTACCTACATAGGCGGAAATCCCTTAACTCTCTGAGAAAATTGCACTTATCACTAGGATTATCGAGGTCTTGCCTAGTTGGGATAGGCTTCTTCATTATCCAATTGTAGTATGTGCTAGTCATTATGTTAATTAGGGATTTGCGATCAATGTAGGCCTTTGCCACAAAAAGGTGTCCTATGCAACATGGTATGTTAAGATTCCAAGGGTTCCCAAACTTGATTCTAGGACTTTTCCTAACATACATGTGACGGAGGTCACGCACTAAGTGAGGGTGGCGGGATAGTTCTTTTTCCGTAGGAAATTTGTTGAAATAGTCCCGGTCTTCCGATAATGCCATTGTATGGCGAGGGGGATTTGATTACCATAAAATCCAGCCATGCTATTGTGGAGTGGTCGTTATTACCTACTCTAACTAGTAGTCGTAATTGCCCCATAGGCCATATCTTTTCTCCTGTGAAGCCGATCGGTATTGCCGTGGTGGGCTCAATGATCACGTATCTTGGTAGCGATTGTTTGAGCGGTGTTCGTACATTTTGTCTGCGGATGCTCCACCATCAACATACATGCGGTGGATGTCGTGACCCCACATTAATTTTGATGATGGCGGCTCTACCGGCTGCGTTGTTCAGTAGTTAATGTAGGGAAAGTGATTGCACTTCCATTGGAAAACTTCTGGCTGACCTTCTGCCTAGTTACTCTTTGCCATGATTGTATCATGTAAATAGTATCAGCCTTATCTTTGAGCCTCTCCTTCTTATTCCCAGTCTTTTGTCTATCTTTCCTTCTTTGATGTTTTTGACCAAATGGTCCAGTCTTCCTTCCTTGACTAGTTTGTCGATGAGCTGGCGTAGCTGGACACATTCATTAGTAGTGTGGCCCTTCTGTCCGTGATAGTCGCAGTACCCACTTCCTACGCGCCGATCCTCTGGGGTGCGTATTGGTGGAGGTCTTGGGAAGTTTGCTCCTTCTGTTGCAAGTATCTCCTTTGGAGTCTTTGTCAGCGGGATATACTTGTCATTGTCGCGCCCACTCCCCTGGTTGCGATAATTCCTGTTACGGTTACTACTCCGGTCAGTGGATTGTCTCCCAGGTTGTTCCTGTGACCGGTAGTTCGAGTAGTTTCTCTTGCTATCCGCCGCAGCGGCCTCTCCTTGGACGAAGGACCGTGTGCGTTTCATGACCTCATCAAAGGATTGGGGAATCTTGTCATTCAACCTTTTGATAAGTTCTGGGTTGCTGATCCCATTCATGAACCCTGAGATTTTGAGCACCTCAGGACACGCTTTAACTTGCATGCATTCATCCTTGAAGCGCTCCATAAAAGCGCTTGTGGAATCCCCTTGGCGCTGTTTGAACCTGGCGAGTTCAATGGGATTTTTTGCACACTTTTTCCGTTGAGTAAAGTTTAGGTGGAACGCCTTTCTCAATTCTTCAAAACCATTAATGCTTCTGCATGGAAGCTTGTTGAACCAGTTCCGCGCATTCCCTACTAGTGTGGAGTTGAACATGTGGCACCATACAGGCTGTGGCCAGTTTTCAATTGTAGCGGCTGATTCAAAAATTTTTAGGTAATCATCAAGATCACCTATTCCGTCATAGGTTTTCACGTTGGCAGGCATGCGCCTCCTTTTGTTCTCACGAGAAATCAGCGATCGTCGGTGAGCGCATCCACCTTTGACGGCGCCACGGAGAGATATATCTTCCTCCTCTTGGTCATTATATCATTTACGGACTTCAATGTCCTGTATCGCTATCCTCGTTGTCGAGGAATTATCGAGGATGAATTTTCCTTTCTTGGGCGCTTGACTGTCCTCGAATCTGGACTTGAAGGGCTTTCACTGGGAGTATCGTCGCCCAGTCATCATGAATTCTCCGGCTACCAAGTCTGGCGTGGACACTGGTACGCTGTTCATCCTCCTCACTTCCTTCCAGATGCTGTGAGTTGGATGTTGGTTGGACTCCAAACGGTCAGGTTTATTACACAAGTCAACCACTTGTGAATGGTCAACCGTAATAAAATTCAAACAGTCTAAAACCAATGCAATTAAGTCCAGAGGAGTATAGTGTTTCCCCAGGTCATTATGTCCCAACGAGGTGTGTAAACTGTAATACAACGATCGTGTGTCTTTGAAATGATATTGAATATACAAAAACAGAATCGATTGACTAACACTAGGAATGTGAATAGTGATAGCTCTATCACAACTATGTCGTTAAAAAGCGTGCAATCGGAACCTAAAAGCGTAAAAGATATACAAGCGTCGTTTAACTTGAATTAAGCGTAAGCGTTATAAAAACAAAACGATTATAACTATAGTAGGGATTTGCATGCCTTAGGGCTTAAATGCAAATTAAACAAACTTAAAATTTTATTTATAATTTACAAATTTATATAAAAGTTAAGAAAATCTAAAACAACTAAAACATATGCGTTTACGTAACAATTACGTAAGCGTACCAAAATAAAAAGTGAATTTGGTCCAATACAACTCCCACAAATGTTATTGAAAAATTAAAATAAATTTTTACACTATTAAATTAATTAATATAAATTAAAAATGAATTAAATGTATTTAATAATGAATTAAATAATAAGAAAATCTAAAATTAACTTAAATAAATGAAATAAAGAATCTGAAAAATCTAAAATATTATAAAATAATTTTTGAAACTGAAAATGTATTTTTTACACAATTATTCTATTTATTATTAATTATTTACTATTATTAATTACTAAAAACTATTATTGATTTATTATAAATATTAAATGAATCAAGAAAAATCTGAAACTTTTTACATATTTTTAAAATAAATAAAAAAAGCTAGGAAAAATATAAAAACTATATGTTATTAACAGAAATAAGCTAATAAGCAATTAAGCTTATAAATAGAAGCTATCACTTAGCTTTAAAGTGGAGCTTTTTGGTTTTTCTTTTTCTGAAACTCAATATGTACTGATATTATACATGTTTAACGAAAACAAAACTTTACAAACTAAGAAATAAGCAAATTGTGAGCTTATTACTCAAGACAGTCAAGCATAAGCTTGACTGTTGAGACTTAAGCTTAGAATAAGCTTGGAAAAAGCTATAAACATGAAACAAAAGGTAAAATAAGATATATACAAGTCCAATGGATAAATATAAACAAGAAAATGGATTTGGTAGTGTGAGATTAAGGTTTAGGCAGTTAAGCTTTTGAGCTTAACTTGGATGGAATGGAAGCTTGCAAAAGCTTGGTATAAGCTCCACAATGGAAAGTAAAGAAAAATAATATGTATACAAGTGATATTGACAAGTATGAACAAGCATGTGTCTTGGATTCACCAAATAAACTTGTAATAAGCTAATAAGCTCTTCCAAGACACTGCAGTAGCAAACACCTTGCAACTTTTGTAATGGCAATTTAAGTGAGAGTATAAGCTAAAATGGCAAAATAATAATCAAGTAGCAAAAGTGGGTTGGTGAGATTCCAAAATCAAAACTCAACATGTGGGGTTCACAGATGAGCTTTTGAGAAGCTTATGAAGTAGGCATGATTACACCGATTTCTCAATGTATCTTGAGAAATGGGACAAACAAAAGCTTGTTGCGACCCTTATTAACAAGGCGCAACATAGAATTTAAGCATTGGAACTTAGAGTTTAGTGGATTAGCTTCTAAAAGAAACCAAATTCACAAGCTAAGTCCACAGGATAAGCTTTGTGAGCTTATGAAGAAGGCGATGTATCTTGGCTCGATATACATCGATGGAATCAGGACAAGTTACAAGCTACTTGCACCCTATATAATAAGTCGCATGGTGGAATTTAAATGCTGGATCAAAGAGTTGGGTAGATGAGCTTCACATGAAACTAAACCACACAAGCTTATGACCACAATTGAGCTTCTTAGAGCTGTTGGTAATGGTATAAATTCACTGAGTTCTCAGTGAACTGTTGAGAATGGGCAAACAACAAGCTCAATTATAACCTATCAATTAAGCTCATAAAAGCTACACAAGCACTGGAACATTGAGTGTGATAGATTAACCTCACATAAGGTCAAAAATCACAAGCTCAAGCTCAATGAGGAGCTATTTGAGAGCTTAGGAAAACAACTCAACTACGGTTTGTACATGTAGTGAGTAAGATGGGACAAAAAGGGTGGTTGATTAAGCTATATAAATAAGCTACAAACTGAAAAACAAGCATACACATAATAAAAAGGCCATAAGGGCAACACAAAGAAACCAAGTGCACTGGATAGGGCCAACTCCACAAGCTTTTGCAAGCTTATGGTTTTAACAGCCCTAACCATGGTGCAGGGTAAAAATGGGCACAAAGAAGCTATAAAATAAGCACTTAAACATGGAAAACAAAAATAAACAAAAATACAATAAGCAATATTAGCAACAAAACTCAAACATCCTAAAAGCATTAAACATGAGACTAAGTAACAAAGATATAGGAAAATAAACAATTAAATCAAAAAACAGTAAAACTAAAAATTTGGCTTTTTAGAAGAACACTAAAGTTGACTGATATGAATTTAGATCTTAATCTACTGACTTAATATGTTATATTAAGCTATAAGAACATGAAATAAACAAAGATACACAAGAATTGAACACATATGCAAGATTCTAGGATCTAACATCTTCACAGTCAACACATAAATTAGTGCAATTGTCATTTTGACTTTTTCATATGTAAAACTGCTAGATTAAGGTTTCTCTGAGTTGTTTAGCCTAAATGAGGAGTATATCAAACAAGAACAACCACTAACACAGCCTTTAACACATAATCACCATTAAATCCAAACAATCCTTAAATGGACTGTTATGAAGTTTTTCAAAGCAAAAGACTGCATAAACTTATTTCATCAAATCCAGAGATCATATTGTATCAAAATAGACCTTTTTTAAGAATAAACAAGTAGTCACTCAAGTCTAAACCTAGGTTTCTCAAAAACAAGCATAATGACAGTCCAAATACCATTTCAAACCTCAATCAAATCCAAAACATGATAACCTAAGATTAAGCTATAATAACACTAAATAACAACAAAGAAACATGAAAACATAAGAATCAAAGCAAATAAACAACAAAACAGTAATATGCAAAATTTAAGAAAATGGCTTACAAGTTGCAATACAAGCTGAGACAAAGAACCAAGACCCAAGAACAATCCTAAAGCTTCCCAAGAAGCATTACTACCCAGGACAATCCAGAATTCATCCTGCTCCAAGCTTCTTCCTTCTCAACTCACTATTTTTGATTTTTCATTGATTTTCTTGATTTTTTAGTGTTTTCTAAATTTTAAAGACTAAACTTGTTTTAAGGTTTCTAAAAGCTTTAAAGCTTTGTCGAGGGAGCTTATGTGAGCTTAAAGAGTCCATTAAACAACTACATAACATGAAATTGAAATGACATGAAAATTAAAGGTAATTAAGCAAAACTTGGCGAAAAGAATCTTAAAATTAAAGCTGAAATAAAGTTTCATTACACTAATTTAAGAAAGATTACAACATTAAAACATTAAAAGACATTTAATTTAAAGAAAGCATTTAAATTTTATACTACACGACCAATGGCTAGCCCAAGGTAGTCTTCTTCTCTTCCTTCTCTTCTCTTTTATAACATTCTGAGTTCCCACTAGCATTCCAGTCAAATCCCACTTTAATTTGTGTCCATTGGATAAGCAGAAATCATCCTAAACGTTTAAATTACTTTTGGCGCCAAAAGTCATATAAGCAGTTTGGGGCAGTTTGAGAGCAATTAACGCTTCTTGGTTTGTTATAGAGGTGGAGGGACATGTTTGGTGGGTTTATGGGTCAAGTTGAAGAGTGGGTAACAAAAGCGAGGAATGTGAGGTGAAAGAGGTAAAGTAATGGAGATGCATTAAGCTGCGGTTGTGGGCTAGTTTGTGAGGTGGAAGGAATGAGAGGAGAGTAGGTGGTGGTGGTGTGATGAGGTGGTGAAGAAACCGAGGAGGTGGAGGAGTGGTTACTGGTTTTGGCGGGGTTGTGAGGTAGAAGGAGATGGGTGGTGGGTTTGGTTGGGTCAAACCGGTTTATATTAAAGGGATTGGGTTGGGTTGTATTGGGCTTGGCTTTGGGGTGGGATTTAATACAAAGGGTCGGTTTGGTTTGTAGTAGTATAGAGCCCAAGGACCATTGTTGTAATTTGAAATCATGAAGGACTAAACACAGTAACATTTCATAAGTTGTCACAAGGACCAATAATGCCAAGTTTGCTAAACCAAAGGACCTCATTTGCATTATTTACAATTTTAAACACCGGGGACCTTTTATGACATTTTCCAAAGTTGAGGGTGAAATTGTAATTTTCCCAAAAGTTATCAAAGGTTCCAAATTGTAATTTATGAATAGTACAAGGGTATTATTTGATAAGTTTCCATTTTAAATACCCAAGGACTATTTTGCCAATTTTGAAACTTGAGGGTAAAAGTTGCCAATTTGTGAAAACTTTCATCCGAGGATTATTTGTGAACATGTTTGATTATCCAAGGACTAAAGTTGACTTTTCATACATTTTAAACTTTCGAGGACTAGTTTTGCCAATTTGTGAAACTCGAGGGATGAAAATGACAATATAGTGAACTTTGATCATTTTCACTTGTTTTCAATCTTTTGTACCGATTCACATAAAACACATTTCAATGATATTTGTAACATTTATATGGTCATTTGTGTGCTTTTGATCCTTTTGTGGGTTTAAACAAGGTAAAATATATGTGTTTTAGACACATATCAAATCCCACACTAAACTATTGCTAGTCCATAGCAATCTTTATGAAAATTTAATGGATTTCATCTCTTACCAAAAGCCATTACTTACGGAATAGCTAATTGTTTCAGTTCAAGTAAGAACCTTGGTAAAATGATAACCAAATGATTTTGAGCAAATCACCGACTTTCAACGGTTTGCTTTGTCTTTACCGAAGCCGTTTGCTACGGACTAGCCAACTCTTAGATAAAATATCTTTGGTAAGTCGATTACCAATTATGGTTTTCAAGCGCCTTTACCACAAGCCATAAACTTGCGGGCTAGCCAACTCTTCACTAATTAAAGATATGGTGGTGAACACCATACAATTTTGGGCAAATTGCAAGCCGTCAACGGATTTGAGATATCTTTACCAAGAGCCGTTTGCTCTGGATTAGCCAATCCTTTAGTTTATTAGACATGGCGGATCGATAATCAGTAAGTTGAGTAAGTGCAAAACACTTACTCCAAAAAATTTTTGGCCAAAAATGGGGAATTTGGTGGTATAATTACATGATAAAATTCGTGAGAATTCCCCCACACTAGAAATGAATATTGCCCTCGATATTCAAAGTACCATGCGGTTATGCCGAAACATAGAACGTAAAGGGAAATACTACGGCCATTATTTTATTTTTGATATATACATTTTTTTTTTTTTTTGAAATGAAACTTATATACAACAGTGGGCAACTCCCCACACTAGGGTGGTAGAAAATAGAAAGAAGTCGAAATATGGGTGAAAACCCATATGGTGTGTCTCTTGTTTTTGATTACCAGTCGCTAGCTTGACTCGATCCCGCATTCATTGGTTCATGGGGAAAGTTTGTAGATCCGGGATAACCACGGTGGAATGTCCTCTCCAAAATAGTGCTTCAACCGATGACCATTCACTTTAAAATTTGGACCATCGGGTTGAGATAACTCAATAGTTCCATAAGGAAATACTTTAGTGATGGTGAATGGTCCGGACCGGTAGGATTTTAGTTTTCCAGAAAATCTTCAATCTAGAATTGAAAAGAAGGACTCGATCACCGGCGTTGAAAAGCGGTTCTTGATTTTGGAGTCATGAATCTTCTTTGTCTTTTGTTTGTAGATCAAAGAGTTCTCGTATGCTTGATCACGGAGTTCATTTAATTCATTCATTTGAACTTTTACGTAATCACCAATTGTCTGAATATCGAAATTTGCATGTTTCAAGGCCCGGTATGCTTTGTGCTCAAGCTCAATCGGCAGATGACACGCCTTTCCGTACACTAGCTTGTATGGAGTACACCCGATGGGTGTTTAATAAAAGTCGTCACGGAAGGCCCAAAGTCGTCATCTAGTTTATCGGACCAAGAGGCACGGTTTTCGCCTCCGTCCTTTCCGAATTCTTTTAATTCCTCGGTTGGAAACTTCCACTTGCCCACTTGTTTGGGGTGGTGCGCAGATGAAAGACGGTGAGTTACACCATACTTTTGCATGACTCGATCAAGCGGTCATTGCGAAATGTGTACCACGATCACCGATTATAGCTCGCGGAGTTCCAAACCTAGCAAAAGAGATTTTAAGAATTTCACAACAACTCGGGCATCGTTGGTAGGTAAAGCTTTCGCTTCAACCCATTTTGAAAAATATTCAATGACCACAAGTATGTATTTGTTTCCTCGAGATGATGGAAATGGCCCCATAAAGTCAATGCCCGGATGTCAAAAATCTCACACACTTGAATGGCGTTTTGCGGCATTTCATTTCTTTGAGAGATATTTACGTGCGTTGACAAGCGTCACGGTTTTGACAAATTCATGGGCATCCTTATAAATAGTGGGCCAATAAAACCCGGAATCAAACACCTTTTGGCGGTGTAATTTGGACTATGATGGCCCCGGTGGGTCCGGCATGGCAAGCTTTGAGAATGTCCATAGCTTCTCGTCCATAAACACACCGTCGGATGACTTGATCCGCATAGATTTTGAATAAGTAGGGTCGTCCCTGAATTAATGTTTAACATCCTTGAAGAATTTGTTCTTACGTTGGGTCGACATTCCTTTCACTATGAAGTTACCCGCATGGTAATTTCGAAGTCGACAAACCATGGGGTAGTAGAGTTTCCATGAAAAGAAACCGCTTTGAGTGTCTCAAGAGGAAATGTTTCATTTATTTCCTTTTTCGAAAACATCTGGTGAGGTTTTCTAGACAGGACAAATGATCGTGACGGGTTCTCGGCTCCTTTTTATCACGTATAATGATATCAAATTCTTGCGGGAGGAGAACCCAACGGAGCAATCTCGGCTTTGCATCTTGTTTTGCAAAGAGATATTTGAGGCGAGTGATCTGTATACACCACGCATTTGGTCAAGATTAAATACGGCGAAACTTCTCAAACGCATATACCACGGCTAGTAGCTCTTTTCTATAGTGGTGTAATGGGTTTGAGCTTGATCATAGTCTTACTCGCGTAGTGGATAGGTGAAAATGCTTGGTTCTCGTTGCCCTAGGATTTGCACCGATAGCAAAATTACTTGCATCGCACATGAGCTCAAAAGGCAAGTCCATCGGGAACAACGAGAATGGGTGCTTTAGTAAGCTTTTTCTTTAATGTTTCAAAAGCTTGATGCACTCGGTGAGAAGATAAAGGAGCATCTTTTCAAGAAGATGGGTCATAGGCAGGCGATTTTAGAAAAATCTTGTATGAATCTGCGATAAAACCGGCATGACCTAAAAACTCCTAATACCTTTGACGGTAGTAGGATGAGGCAATTTAGCAATAACATCGACTTTTGCTCTATCGAACTCAATCTGTTTTTGAAATCTTATGGCCTAGGACAATCCTTCATTGACCATAAAATGGCTCTTCTCCCAATTTAGACAAAGATTGGTGTCTTCACACCGTTTAGCATTTATCTAAATGGGAGAGACATGTTTGAAACGAGTCCCCAATGACCGAGAAGTCATCCATAAACACCTCCATTGTTTCCCCGATCATGTCGTGGAAAATTGCCATCATACATCGTTGGAGCGTGCGGGAGCGTTACATAGGCCAAAAGGCATACGTCAGTAGGCAAAAGTTCCGTATGGGCGGTGAATGTGGTATTTCTTGATCCCGTGGATCAATGGGGATCTGAAAATACCCCGAGAAACCATCAAGGAAACAATAGTATTCGTTCCTGCTAATCTCTCAAGCATTTGGTCCATGAAGGGTAGAGGAAAATGGTCTTTTCGGTGGCGTCATTCAACTTGCGATAGTCAATACACACACGCCATCCGTAACCAATAGAGTTGGAATTAACTCGTTTTTTCATTTGTGACAACATGTTATGCCACCCTTTTAGGAACACGGTGAATTGGGCTAACCCAAGGACTATCCGAGATCGGGTAAATTAATCCTGCATCAAGAAGTTTGAGAACCTCTTGTTTAATAACATCATGGATTTTTGGAGTCACCTTTCTCTGATGTTGGACTTCTGGCTTGAAATCATCCTCCATCAAGATTTTGTGAGTACAAAACTCAGGGTTGATACCATTTATGTCGGAGAGTTTCTAAGCAATTGCTTGCTTGTGTAACTTCAAGACCTTTATCAAAGCAGTCTTTTCATCTTTACTCAAATCTCGAGCAATAATGATAGGTAATTTATCATCACCCTCAAGAAATGCATACTCGAGATGAGGTGGTAAGTCCTTAAGTTCAACCTCGTGAAATTCTTCGATTTCTCAATGACTTGACTTCCTTGTTATGAAGCTCGGCGGGAGGGAGTGGAGGAGAGTGTCCCGATTTAACAACTTCTCAAGAAGAAGAATATCTCCTCCGATTAATCTCATTGTTATTAACCTCATCCGGAATTGAATCACTAGTGTGAGGATTGATGATGGATCATCATTAAGCAACTTCTTAATGAGAAGTATGTCCCCTCGATGTCAATTGGAGCGTGATCAATTTCCATGGAGCAGAATCACTAGCCAAGTATGCTTCAATCTCTTCCAAGATGAAGTCACTTCCCTCAAACGGAGTAAGAGAAGGAGTAGAATTGGCAATGATGGGTTGAGATAAATGAGTGAGATTATCACTCAAAGAATTATGAACATAACCGAGAACTTCTTGAGAGTACTCTTCAGAAGCAACATCAATGATATCTATTCGGTTAACCGACTCAGAATCATAGTTTGCGGAGTACCTCGAAGTTTGATCAAGGTTAAAAGTGACAACTTCATTACCTACACGTAATGTGATTTCTTGCTCAAATACATCAATGAGAGCACGGCCCGTTCTCGGGAATCCTCGCCCAACAATGAGAGGAACCCGATGATCGGCATCGAAGTCAACAACCACAAAGTCGGTGGAAAATGGAACTTTCCTACTTTCACAAATCGTCCTCGGCAATGCAAAGTGGACGGGATATTGTACGATCCGCAAGCTCGAGAGTCATGCATGTAGGAGTAAGGTCAGGAAGAGAAAGTTTCTTCCATCTTGAATGAGGCATCGGGTTAATGCTTGCACCAAGATCGGCTAAGGCAAAGCATTCAACCATCCTGAAATACACAAGGTAAGAGAAATTTTCGGGATCTCAAGCTTCTCGGAAGCTTCTTTATGTAACGGTGAGCGGTTCTCGTTCGAGGAGTTTTAGCCATTTCAAAGCAGTTTTCCTTGTTGCTTAACATGTGTTTGAGAGTTGATGCAAACTTGGGCATCAGCTTGAAAGCATCCATAAAACTTATGTCAAAATGTAGTTCTTGGAAAATTTGAAAAAATTTGTCCATTTGATGACCGGCTTTTTCGCGGAGCTTTGCTCATTCAAACGTGATGGGTAAGGAATAGAAGATTTGGATTTGGGGTTTTCAGCGGAGCTACTGGAGGTTCAAAACAACTCTGGATTGGATTTGGGTTTTGGGACAACTTGAGGATGGACATCGTTGGTACCTTCGTTATTGGCGGAAGTTCCTTGTCCTTTTTAGCCTCAGGTTCACTTTCCACTACCTTGGAGAGAAGAAGAAGAGGTAGTAGGAATAGCGGGTCCATCGTATGATACACCACTTTGGTTGTGATCGCCTTTGCATCGCCCCTCGGGTTAGCGATCGTGTTGCTCGGAAGTTTTCCGAGCCCGAGGGTTGATCATTTAAAGACTTCTTAATGTAAATCGGCTAACCAACAACTGTTCATTTCATCTTGGGATTTCATGAATTGCTTCAATAGCTCATCGGATGATGGTCCAGTTGGAACAATGGCGTGAGTTTGATTAGGAAAATTCGCCTCTATTGTTTGGATTAGGGCCTTGATTTTGAAAATTTCCTTGGTTAGGATTCATATTCCCATGAAATTGATTCCTCGATTGAAATTGTTTTGATTAAAGTTTCCTTGATGTTGGAAACCTTGATTTGGTCCGGATAGAAATTACCTTGGTTTTGATAACCTTGGTTCATTCTAGGTTGGTTCGATTCGGTTTGCATGTTATGATTGGTTAAAACCGGGTGGTCCACGATAAGTATTAGCACGGTAGTTTGGTTCATTTGAGGATGGTATTGATTACCTCCACGATGTGAAGTACCGGCTATAGCATTGGCTTCAAACGGACTACCATCGGTGGCGATGCAGTTGTAGTATGCATGAGGCCACCACAAGTTACATGACCTCGACTTTCTTCACTTCACCATGTGATGGTATGCGTGTGAAAGTGACTTTCTTTTAGTTAGCAAGAACCAAAGCTGAATAACATCCGTGAGTTTGTCAATCTTAGCATCGGTGCTAGATTTACTCATGTGAGATGAAGTAGAAGGTCCTGCATTAGGAGACCGATATGTCTTTGTTCGGAAAAGGCGGACACGGGACTTGTTTTCTATGATTTGCAAGGCTTCTTTTGTGGTCTTGCTCGAAATTACCTCCCGCAGAGGCACTTAAAGAGTCTTGGTTAGTTTGGTTCGGACCATTGTAGAAAGTATCCATTTGCATTAACTCGGTAAAACCATGATGTGGACACTTTCGGAGCAACTCTTTGTAACGATCCCATGCCTCACGAATGATTCATCAAATCTTTGAGTGAATTTCATTATCTCATTCTTAAGACTTGTAGTTCGGGATGGAGGATAGAATTAGTTAACAAAATTAGTGACTAAATCCTCCCATGTCTCAATGGAGCGAGGGGTTGTTTCTCAAGCCAATTCGGGCTTGTCCTCAGAGAGAATAGGAGCAGAAGCTTAATTGCTTCATGTGGGACATTCTTGTATTTGATGGTCGATGCAATCTTGTTGAACCATCGAATATGTGCATGAGGTCGTCTGCTCAAAACCATAAAATTGGCTTTGGGTTACAAGATTAAGCAACACGGTTTTGAGCTCGAAGGTATCGACCCACGATGGTGGGACAACAATGGCATCTCCGTAACCCTCGATGGGTGCTTAGAAGCTCATTCATCGGGTTATCTTACGCCATTACGATGGGGTGGTGGTGCTAGGCGTTCTCGATCACGGTGAAGGAGCGAGCGCCCTCTACGTCACGAGGAATACTTACAAGCTCGAAAGTGGACTTGTAGATTTGGAAGAACAGTCGCATGCACTAAGTATAAAAATCGGTTTTCAAAACAAATGCGAGGCAAAACGACAAGTGAACTTAAACCAATAATCACAAATGAAATGGCTTCTTTGAAAAAGGTACACCAAATCACAAGGACACAAAGGCAAGTTTTGATCTTTAAGATTGGGAACTTATTAATGTTCACACCCCCAGTTGGTAGGTGTTCTGCCTTGGTTTGCGGTGGTTGATTTTTACACAAGTCAACCACTTGTGAATGGTCAACCCCTAATAAAATTCAAACAGTCTAAAACCAATGCAATTAAGTCAAGAGGAGTATAGTGTTTCCCCGGGTCATTATGTCCCAACGAGGTGTGTAAACTGTAATACAACGATGTGTGTCTTTGAAATGATATTGAATATACAAAAACAGAATCGATTGACTAACACTAGGAATGTGAATAGTGATAGCTCATCACGCTATGTCGTTAAAAACGTGCAATCGAACCTAAAAGCGTAAAAGATATACAAGCGTCGTTTAACTTGAATTAAACGTAAGCGTTATAAAAACAAAACGATTATAACTATAGTAGGGATTTGCATGCCTTAGGGGCTTAAATGCAAATTAAACAAACTTAAAATTTTTATTTATAATTTACAAATTTATATAAAAGTTAAGAAAATCTAAAAAACTAAAACATGTACGTTTACGTAACAATTACGTAAGCGTACCAAAATAAAAAGTGAATTTGGTCCAATACAACTCCCACAAATGTGAAAATCATATTTTTGGAATTCTAAAAGGATAAGAAAATTATTGGAAAATTAAAATAAATTTTTACACTATTAAATTAATTAATATAAATTAAAATGAATTAAATGTATTTAATAATGAATTAAATAATAAGAAAATCTAAAATTAACTTAAATAAATGAAATAAAGAATCGAAAAATCTAAAATATTATAAAATAATTTTTGAAGCGAAAATGTATTTTTACACAATTATTCTATTTATTATTAATTATTTACTATTATTAATTACTAAAAACTATTATTGATTTATTATAAATATTAAATGAATCAAGAAAAATCAAACTTTTACATATTTCTAAAATAAATAAAAGAAGCTAGGAAAATATAAAAATATATGTTATTATGAAATAAGCTAATAAGCAATTAAGCTTCAAATAGAAAGCTATCACTTAACTTTAAAGTGGAGCTTTTTGGTTTTCTTTTACGAAACTCAATATGTACTGATATTATACATGTTTAACGAAAGCAAAACTTTACAAACTAAGAAATAAGCAAATTGTGAGCTTATTACTCAAGACAGTAAAGCATAAGCTTGACTGTTGAGACTTAAGCTTAGAATAAGCTTGGAAAAAGCTATAAACATGAAACAAAAGGTAAAATAAGATATATACAAGTCCAATGGATAAATATAAACAAGAAAATGGACTGGTAGTGTGAGCTTAAGGTTTAGACAGTTAAGCTTTTTGAGCTTAACTTGGATGGAATGGAAGCTTGCAAAAGCTTGGTATAAGCTCCACACTGGAAAGTAAAAGAAAAATAATATGTATACAAGTGATATTGACAAGTATGAACAAGCATGTGTACTGGATTCACCAAATAAGCTTGTAATAAGCTAATAAGCTCTTCCAGTACACTGCAGTAGCAAACACCCTTGCAACTTTTTGTAATGGCAATTTAAGCTGAGAGTATAAGCTAAAAATGGCAAAATAATAATTGAAGTAGCAAGCTGGGTTGGTGAGGATTCCAAAAATCCAAAACTCAACATGTGGGGTTCACAGATGAGCTTTTGAGAAGCTTATGAAGTAGGCATGATTACACTGATTTCTCAATGTATACTGAGAAATGGGACAAACAAAAAGCTTGTTGCAGCCCTTATTAACAAGCTGCAACATAGAATTTAAGCATTGGAACTTAGAGTTTAGTGGATTAGCTTCTAAAAGAAACCAAATTCACAAGCTAAGTCCACAGGATAAGCTTTTTGTGAGCTTATGAAGAAGGCGACAGATATCTTGAAAGCTCGATATACAGCGATGGAATGGGACAAGTTACAAGCTACTTGCAGCCCTATATAATAAGCTGCATGGTGGAATTTAAATGCTGGATCAAAGAGTTGGGTAGATGAGCTTCACATGAAACTAAACCACACAAGCTTATGACCACAATTGAGCTTCTTAGAGCTGTTGGTAATGGTGTAAATTCACTGAGTTCTCAGTGAACTGTTGAGAATGGGCAAACAACAAGCTCAATTATAACCTATCAATTAAGCTCATAAAAGCTACACAAGCACTGGAACATTGAGTGTGATAGATTAACCTCACATAAGGTCAAAAATCACAAGCTCAAGCTCAATGAGGAGCTATTTGAGAGATTAGGAAAACAACTTCAACTACACAGTTTGCTTCTGTGTAGTGAGTAAGATGGGACAAAAAAGGGTGGTTGATTAAGCTATATAAATAAGCTACAAACTGAAAAACAAGCATACACATAATAAAAAGGCCATAAGGGCAACACAAAGAAACCAAGTGCACTGGATAGGGCCAACTCCACAAGCTTTTGCAAGCTCATGGTTTTAACAGCCCTAACCATGGTGCAGGGTAAAAATGGGCACAAAGAAGCTATAAAATAAGCACTTAAACATGGAAAACAAAAATAAACAAAAATACAATAAGCAATATTAGCAACATGTTGGGAATTAAGGTAATCTACTGATTCTGCCGAAGCATAAACTCGATTACGGAGCATCATCAAAGAGATTCTGAAGAAGAAAGGATTCTACCGAAGTTATACTTCAAAGTGTTAAAGGAGACATTGTGTTCTTCTTTGAAAGTGGGAACCACGTGGGAGAGATAAGCTCGAGTTTAGAGTAAAAGTCAGCAGTATTTATAGGTTGGCGCCAGTATTATGTAGAGCTTATCGAATAAACAATATGATTAACAAAACAATATGATTAGTTGCATGCTTGTCTAGATGCATGCTTAGTCTAGTTTAGTAGTAGAGCGTAAATTGTCAGCGCTCATTAGGGTTTCTTGCCTATATAAGAAACCATGATAGATTGTAATAGATAAGTTTTCTTCAAGTTTCTCAAGTCTTGTATTCTATCCGAAACATAGAGTTTCTATAATTAAAGATCCATAGAGGATCAAAGTGTTCTTAGTTAATATAACTTGTGTTTACTTTCCGCTACAATACGAGTTGTAGAGATCTTCTATTAGCTTGGTTGTGATTACATAGGCAACGCTAACGATCTCCGGCGCTTAAGATCTATCAAGGTGCGTGTATGTTTCTAACAAGTGGTAGCGAGCCTCGGGAAAGTCTCTACGATACTAAGAACCATTCTCACCCCATACAATCAAACATTCATTCACCATGCACGGATCCGATAATGAAAATGAAGTCACCAACACAAACAACACCAACACCACTTCCATGCAACTCGGTCTCACAAACAACAATGGTAAATTTCCTTATTTAAAAGGGAAGAATATGAACTTTGGACTATGAAGATGGAAAAGCTGGATTTCAATATTGATTGGAATCTGTGGGAGGTAGTAAAGAAAGGAAGCAGTCTAAAGAAAATGATTCTGAGCGGGGATGGGAAGTTTATCATGGCTCCACCAAAGGCTATTTGAAGAAGTCTTGGCCATGCGAGAGAGAGCATAAAGTAAAACTATTACGCTTCAAGCCATACCGAAGATCATCTATGTGATTTTCACCATATGGATGATGCTAAAGACATATGGATGGCTCTCAAAGAAAGATTCGGTGGAAATGAAGAATCAAAGAGAATGAGGAAGTCCATGCTAAGACAACAGTTTGGGACTTCAATATATCCGAAGAAGAAGGTATCCACAAGGGATCGACGGGTTCCATAGGATCTTGAGTCACCGAATCATTTGAATGCTAAACCGGATAATGAAGATTGCAACTCAAAGTTCTTGCGGTCCTTGCCACCATCATGGTTGCATGTTAGTATTGCACTCAAGGCTAAAGGAGGTTGGACATGCTCACTTTTGATGAGCTATACAACAGACTCGAACTCTTGAACCGGATGTCGGGACTCCCACCGTACATCTTCTTCTAACCATGCGACTTTTGTTGGGACATCTCATTCCAACATGATGGTACAAGCTCCTAGCTCCAACTATTTTCCATCATCTTCTAGTTCCAACTACTTTTCAACATCCCGCTCTCCCACTCCACCACATAACACTCGTCCCATTCCACAATCTTCACAACCTAAGACTAGTAGTGTGATGGAGGATGTTCTTCATTCGTTTGTTCTCGACTATGATACTCGTGATATCTTGCATATGAAGACTTTGATCGATTGGACCCTCTTGAAATGGAGGAAATGAAGTCGAAAATGCACGGTGGCATTGTCGGTGGACATCAAAAGGTTTGAAGAGAAGGTGGAAGGAAGTTTGTTTTCAAGGAAAGGAACCATTTCGCTTTGATAGGAGGAAAGTCAAGTGCTACACTTGTCATCGGATGGGGCATTTCTCAAGAGAATGCAAGGACGAAAGAATGGAGATGGAGCCAAATATCTTTCCTATCGCAGAAACAAGCGAGGAAGTGGAGCTTCATGACTCTCCTCACCATGGATGAGCAGGTCAAGCTGGATGCACATGAACACATTAATGAGGAAGCTCATGATCTTGACAAGCTTGACCTGCTTGCAAGGTGCACCGGATGAAAGGCATGATCGGTTTGCCTTGATGGGACTATCTCGGGATCATCCCTTAAGCATAAGAATATTGGTATTGTTGATAGTGGTTGTTCCAGAAGCATGTCTGGGAACAAGGATATGATGCACAATTTTGTCCCTATAGAAGGAGGAGGCAATGTGACTTTTGGAGGAAGTGATGGAAATATCACAGGGAAAGGCACCATAAAGACACCTCATCTAGATTTTGAAAATGTGTACTATGTTGAGGAACTTGACATTTCAACTTGTTCTTTGTTTCACAAATCGTGACACTAAGAATAAAGTTCTCTTCATCGAGAATGAATGTCTTGTCTTGTCTAAAGACTTCAAACTCCCGGAAGAAACTTCAATTCTCTCGAAAGTTCTCGCACTCACAACTTATACACATTCAACCTTAATGAAGTTCAACGGTGGTGACCTCACTGTTTGGTGGCTAAAGCATCTCTAGATGAGTCCACAAAATGGCATAGGAGGATGGCGCATGTGAATTTCAAGACCATTAACAAACTTTCTAAAATGGGTCTTGTTGAAGGTCTTCCACCAAAGTATTCACCAATGATCATAATTGTGTCGCTTGCAACAAAGGAAAACAACACGAGCTTCTTACAAGGCTATCAATGCTATGAGCATCATTCTTGAACCTCTTGATTTGCTTCACATGGATACATTTGGTCCAACTCAAGTCGAAGCATTGATCATAAGTTCTTCATTTGGTAATCACCGATGGCTATAGCGATTTTGTTGGGTTTTCTTTCGGAACCAAAGATGAAACATCTCAAGTCTTGTTGAATTCATCACTCTTGTTGAAAATCAGTTGAACAAAAGGTTAAGGGAATTGATTGTGATAATGGGACGAGTTCAAAATGCTATTCTTATAGAACTACGTGGGTCAAAAGGCATAAAAGGGACTATAGTAATCCAAGAACCCTACAACAAAATGGGGTGGTGAAAGAAAGAATAGGACCTTAATAGAGGTGCTAGATCCATGCTTGCAGACTCTAAAGCGCTTACTATGTTACGGGTGAAATTGTTAGTGCGACTTGCTATGTGCTCAACAGGTCTCCATTACAAGACCACAACTCAAAACACCATATGAACTTCTCTTTGGAAAGGTTCTGTCATTCACTACCTAAAACCTTTTGGTTGTCAAGTGACCATTACGAACACAAGTGATCCGTTGGGAAAGTTTGATGAGAAGGCGATGATGGCTATATTGTGGGTTATTCACTCATAGTAAGGCCTACAGGTGTACAATCTGCAAGCCAAGAAGATAGAGAGACGTTGAACACGAGATTTTTGGAAGATAAGCATAATGTTCAAGGACAGGTCATACTTGGTCTTTTGACCTTGACTATAGCGATTCCTTGGGTTACACTAGACACTTGGCTAATCAAAATCACGGGTTCTCAAGCTTCTCCCACTAACAATGCGGGTCCCTTAGATGATGACTCGAAAATGAGTTTGAAGATGATGAGCAACCAATACTTGTGCCTTCTTTCTCTCCTAACAATATTGCGGTACCACCTCCAAGGATCCGCTGATTCGAGTGATGAAGATGACTCTCATTATCTTGAGGACCTTGCTAGGCTTGGACTCAAGAATTTCTTGCCAAGCTTGAAGCAGAAGCGAAAGAAGGGGTAGCTAATGAAGGGTCGCCAGAAACAACGTGTCTGTGAAGTTGACTCTGTCACACCTTCCATCCCCAAATCTGCTTGAAGGCTATCTTGTTCCTTCTCAAGTATCTTCGGACTTTGGTGAACCCTATACACGCTTTCCAAAACCTTGGATCTTGGAAATCATCAACCCAAAGTGGCATCTTCACCTCACCCTCTTATGATCTTGAATTTGAACCAACCATCACTAATCTTGATTCATCCATTGAAGTCAACCCCATCGCTACTCGGAGGATCAACATTGCTCATCCTCAATCCAACATAATCGGTGATCTTCGGCTCTGTTAGAACTAGAAGGGCTATCACCAGCCCTCGGTTTAGACAGATTGGTTTCTCTCTTATGTCTCCAACCAACAAAGAGACAATCACACGAGACTTCAAACATTGTCATTTGCTTGTTTTCTCTCAAGTGGAACCAACCGGTGTATCTCAAGCTCTTAATGATTCAAGTTGGCTAGAAGCAATGCAAGAAGAGATGCAACAATTTCACAATCGCGAGTTTGGATCTTGGTTCCACTACACGATGGCAAATATGCCATTGGGACAAAGTGGGTTACGAAGAATAAGAGATGCTCGGGGTGTTGTGATCAAAACAAAGCAAGATTAGTAGCACAAGGTTTGAGACAAGAGGAAGGAATTGATTATGATGAAGTTTTTGCTTTGTTGCGAGTTGAAGCCATTCGCATTTTCACGGCTTATGCTTCCTACATGGGTTTCATGGTATATCGGATGGATGTTAAAGGTGCTTTTACGATGGTGAGATTGAAGAGGAAGTTTATGTCACTCAACCCAAAGGATTTGAAGACCCTGATCACCCAACTCATGTTTACAAGGTTGTTAAAGCTCTTTATGGCTTACATCAGGCACCAAGAGCTTGGTATGCTCGGCTTTCATCGTTCCTGCTGAAGCATGGCTATAGAAGAGGTGCTATTGATAAAACTCTGTTCCTAAAGAAGAATTACTCAGATATCATCCTTGTGCAAGTTTATGTGGACGACATTATTTTTGGTTCCACAAACGAAGCTTGGTGCAGGGAATTTGAGGAACTAATGAAGGGTGAATTTCAAATGAGTGCCATGGGAGAGCTTACCTTCTTTTGGGTCTCAAGTTCGTGCAGAAACAAGATGGCATCTTTATCGGTCAAGATAAATATGTGAGGACATTTGAAGAAGTTTGGTATGGAAGGTGTTAGGATTGCCACAACACCTTATGAAGTTCAAAGGCTAAAGCAAATAATGAACCAGATCTACCGTGAATGTTCATCATGCACAGTCCATGATTGGTTCATCGATGTATTTGATGACTTCAAGACACGATATTACATTTTTGTGAGTGTTTGTTCTCGACATCAAGTCACTCCACTTGCTTCCCATCTCAATCTTGTCAAGAAGATCTTTAAGTACCTCAAAGGCCAACCTCTATTAGGCCTTTGGTACCCAAAAGAATCTCCTTTCAAGTTGGAAGCATATAGTGGCGGTGATTATCTTGGTGCAAATCTGGATAGAAGATCCACAATTGGAGGTCGCCAATTTCTAGGCAAAGGTTGATTTCTTGGCAATGCAAGAAACAAACCATTGTGGCCACCTCAACTCTTGAAGCGAGTGCGTTGTTGCTTGCAAATTGTTGTGGACAAGTCCTTTGGATTCGTAACCAATTCTTTGGACTATGGGTACAACTTTATGAACACTACAATTCATATAGATAATCAAAGTACCATCTGCATAGTCAAAAATCCAGTTTTTCACGATGAGAACGAAACACATTGAAATCGGCACCACTTTATAAGAGATGCTTATGAAAACATTTGATAAAAGTGGCTAAAATCCATCGATGATAATGTGGCGGACTTATTAACAAAGCGTTTGATGGACCAAGGTTTCAACACCTCGTGGTCAATATTGGGATCTTGAACCCTTGTTGCATAGTTTGGCGGGAGGCATAGGCCTGTGGGAGGCATATGCCTCGGGGAGGATTTATGCAAACTCGCATATTTTGTATATTAGTTTGTACTCTAACACTAACTTCTAATATTTCTCTAGTTTGTTTGTTTTGTTGTTGTGTATGTTTTAGTGTACATTTTGCGGTTATCTCAGCATTGCATTTTGTCATTCCTTATACGGATTGCAGTTTGTATATCGCATGATCAAGGTAATGAGGCTGCTGATGAGGAGAATGTGGCTCATAATCCTCCTTCCTCACCTGTTGCTACTGATGGTAATCCATTGGTTAACATTGATGAGGGCCCATCTTCAACTGTTGAAGCAACTCATGTTGCTCCAGACCAACCACCATGTCCCAGTCCTCCACCCACTTTAGCTACTCATTTTGAGACAGATCTACATAGACCAACCACACCAAGTCCTGTTAGGGATCCTCTTAATGAAGATCTTCCTCACACTGAGAATGACCATGTTTCTACTGAAAGGTCCAATGAAGCTCCCCTTACCACAGAGCAATCTGCTGGTGGAGCTGAGGACCCCATTACACTCTCATCTGTATATGCTCTTGTCAATGGTATATTTCTTTGAGGTCACTAGTCTCGAAAAAGGAGCTTGCGAGACCAAATCTTCTCTTGGAGGTAAGATTGAAGATCTGCAGAATCAAGTCAAGGTCTTAGAGGACAAACTCAAAGGAAGCTCCAAAAGGAAACTTGTAGTTTCTTCGATGAAGAACAAGAAGAACCTCATTTTGGGATGCGGAGATATTGGTGATGTCTCTCTCAATGATCCTTCCTCCTTAGTCGCTACTTCCTCAAAGAAGAAGGAACACATTACGTACACGGAAGAAGAGATCGATCTTCATAAGGTTTCTTACGAAACTTCTAAGGAACCAAATCTTGATAAGGCGCATCTGGCGATGTGCAAATGGAAGAAATTTCTTGATCCTAATGACATGGGCATTGCACCAAGTGGATTCTTTGTTGATTTATACGAAGATGAGTGTGTTAAAAGCACGATGACAAAGGGAAAAATGTCATCGAAGATGAACTTGGTCCTAACACGGTGACCGAGGAGGAAAGACTAGGTCAAGCAAGTAGATTGGCGAGTTTGAAAAGTCAAAGGAAAGTGTAGCATTGGCTAAACAACTTGAAAGCAGAGGAATTTTCATCTCTAACTCACGAGAGAAGAAAAGAACTAGATGAGCGAGGGTTCGGATGCTGTTGAACAATGGGATATTCTAACTCAGCAAGTCATTTCAAGACCTTCTCTAGCTCAAAGTATACTAGGTGGAGATTTCCTCAGTGACAATTATGTGGAGCGAATGATGGCTCAGGGAAGACAAAGGAGGCAAGAAGCAATTGCACAAAAGAGGGCCATCCAAGCTCAGAAGGCCAAAGACAAACCCCCTACTAAAGATGAAATAAGAAGGGTGGTGAAGAATCAATGCTCAATGTACAACTCTGGCCTAACAATGAAACAAGTCAAAGCTTTTCCTGATCATGTCCTGTATCGCAAATATAACTAAATCATGAAGGAAAGATCATTATCTTCAACAAAATCTCCCAACTTAAAGAGGATTTCAGAGAATGAAGGCTGCTCCGTGGCCAAAAGACTCAAGGCGATGATGCTCCAACCAAGGAATCCTCTCCGGTCATTCTGCTGAAGCAACTTCGAAGTTGCCTCTTCATCGCCAAGGTCAATCTGTGAACCATCTTCCATTCCTCCTGAAGCACCAAGCATCGGATCCTCTCTCTCGGTGGGGCTGTTGTCACTTTGGAAGATCTCAAGTAAAGGAAGCCGATCTCACAGAAACTAAAACAGAGAGGGCGATAAAGATATTCCACAGGATGAAAGCACTTCGCACTTCAACCGAGTCTCCATCTACCAATACAAGTCCTACTACCAATGCACTAGATGAAAATGCTCCCCCTCAGGAAATCTATCAGCCTGGGAGGAGGCAGAAGAGAATGGCCAAAATATCTCCTTTGGATCTTGAAGTTGATGACTCAGCTTTCATTGTAGAAGGGTCTGCTGCTGATTTTCCTGATGGAAACTCAGATGGGGTGATAGAGTGGAAATTAAAGAATGATGAGATGAATGTTCTTCTTCGAAGGAACTCCACTTCAATGGAATTCACCTTTCTAAAGGAAATTCTACACTTGATCGACAGGGCAGACTTAATTTCTCTGTTTACTCAAGTTACCACCCATTACTGCAACAAGGAACCACAAGGTTCTGGGATGTTTTTTCCAGGAGATCTTCAAGTTCTGTTAAACTCCCACATTCCCAATAGCAAAGCATCTTCCATTTGGGAAAACTCACATCGGTGGAAGCTTATATCCTGGAGATTCTATCCTCTCCCTCGGGTGCATGTCCTTGAGACTAAGGGTGGAATCCTTTGTGTGCATGTTGTGCGAAAGAAAGTACCCTATGCCTAAAAGACTTATGGAAAGATGTCGAGCCGTAAATTGGAAATTCCTCCGGATCCAGTGGGAAATGAAAGGCACTCTGCTTTAGCTTGGTGGGATTGATCAAAACTCAACTTCAAAGAAGCGCAATAGGCCTCTTCTTCATCCATATCAGGACACTTGGTACTCTCGCACTACCTTGTTTTGTTCATTTTAGTTTGCATTATTTATGTTCTTTATCATTTTTGTCAAATTTTTTTAGAAGTAAAAGACCTTCATAAAAAGAAAACTCACACAAACATCATTTTAAAAATAGTGATAGCGTTTATTTAATAAAAATTAGGTCTTAAATTTTCCTTTTCATCTGATTATTAAGCTTTTTCAGTGTTATAAACCTTTTCTTAGTTAAAAAAAAAAAAAAAAAAAAAAAAAAAAACTAACCTTTATGCGGGTTTGTTTGTTGTACAATCGATGGTCTTTAACTCACCGGATGTACCTTGTGTATGTCAAAGAGTTGGCTAGTCCAAAGTGCGACTTTGGTAAAGACACATCAAATCATTGATAATTGTAATGGTTTGCTCAAAATCATAGGGTTTGCAACCACCCATGCTTAATCTAACGAGGGTTGTATGGTCATCAATTCACCATGGTCTATTCTGTTTGGAATCCAAGAATTGGCTAGCCCACCTGTATATGGCATGTGGTAAAGGCAAGCGAATCCATATTTGGTGCTCAATTCACCAATTCTAAGAATTGACTAGTCCCGAGCAAACGGCTACGGTAAAGACAAAACAAATCCGTTTATATGGTTCTTTGGTTTGCCAATAAATCGATGGTTATCCATGTACCATAGTTTTCGAACTCAAACATGTGGCTACTCCAGAGTGATGGCTATTGGTAAAGAGACATCAAATCCATTAATTTCAATGATTCACCTCTCACGGGAGTTAACACACCGGAAGTGATGAGAATAGTATTGAACTTATATGTTTTGATGTACAAGATGTCATATGTTGTCGCAAAGATACGGTGTTTCATAGTTCGGTCATCATACGATGTTCTTCTTGAGCTCTTGTTATCGATCCTCAAGATATTGTCCACTCATTGCTCAAACAACATTATGGTACAATCCTCAAGGAAAATGTTACAATCCTCAACAAGATTATCGATCTATCAAGGAGGCGGAACTTAACCTAGTCAAATTCGGTTTAGGGGAGGATTGTTGGGAATTAAGGTAATCTCGATTTCGTCAAGCATAAACTCGATTCGCCAAGCATCCGTCAAAGAGATTCTGCCGAAGAAGAAAGGATTCGCCAGTTATACTTCACAGAAGTGTTAAAGAACATTGTGTTCTTCGCTGAAAGTGGGAACCACGAGGAGAGATAAGCTCGGTTTAGAGTAAAAGTCGTCAGCCGTATGTATAGGTTGGCGCCAGTATATGTAGAGCTTATCGGAATAAACAATATGATTAACAAAACAATATGATTAGTTGCATGCTTGTCTAGATGCATGCTTAGTCTAGTTTAGTAGTAGAAGCGTAAATTGTCAACGCTCATTAGGGTTTCTTGCCTATATAAGAAACCATGATAGATTGTAATAGATAAGTTTTTCTTCAAGTTTCTCAAGTCTTGTATTCTATCCGAAACATAGAGTTTCTATAATTAAAGATCCATAGAGGATCAAAGTGTTCTTAGTTAATATAACTTGTGTTTACTTTCCGCTACAATACGAGTTGTAGAGATCTTCTATTAGCTTGGTTGTGATTACATAGGCAACGCTAACGATCTCCGAGCGCTTAAGATCTATCAAGGTCTGTGTATGTTTCTAACACAACAAAACTCAAACATCCTAAAAGCATTAAACATGAGACTAAGTAACAAAGATATAGGAAAATAAACAATTAAATCAAAAAACAGGAAAACTAAAAATTTGACTTTTTAGAAGAACACTAAAGTTGACTGATATGAATTTAGATCTTAATCTACTGACTTAATATGTTATATTAAGCTATAAGAACATGAAATAAACAAAGATACACAAGAATTGAACACATATGCAAGATTCTAGGATTTAACATCTTCACAGTCAACACATAAATTAGTGCAATTGTCATTTTGACTTTTTCATATGTAAAACTGCTAGATTAAGGTTTCTCTGAGTTGTTTAGCTTAAATGAGGAGTATATCAAACTAGAACAACCACTAACACAGCCTTAAACACAGAATCACCATTAAATCCAAACAATCCTTAAATGGACTGTTATGAAGTTTTTCAAAGCAAAAGACTGCATAAACTTATTTCATCAAATCCAGAGATCATATTGTGTTAAAATAGACCTTTTTTAAGAATAAACAAGTAGTCACTCAAGTCTAAACCTAGGTTTCTAAAAAACAAGCATAATGACAGTCCAAATACCATTTCAAACCTCAATCAAATCCAAAACATGATAACCTAAGATTAAGCTATAATAACACTAAATAACAACAAAGAAACATGTAAACATAAGAATCAAAGCAAATAAACAACAAAACAGTAATATGCAAAATTTAAGAAAATGGCTTACAAGTTGCAATACAAGCTGAGACAAAGAACCAAGACCTAAGAACAATCCTAAAGCTTCCCAAGAAGCATTACTACCCAGGACAATCCAGAATTCATCCTGCTCCAAGCTTCTTCCTTCTCAACTCACTATTTTTGATTTTTCATTGAATTTCTTGATTTTTTAGTGTTTTCTGAATTTTAAAGACTAAACTTGTTTTAAGGTTTCTAAAAGCTTTAAAGCTTTGTCAGGAGCTTATGTGAGCTTAAAGAGTCCATTAAACAACTACATAACATGAAATTGAAATGACATGAAAATTAAAGGTAATTAAGCAAAAACTTGAAACTGAAAAGAATCTTAAAATTAAATTGGAAATAAAGTTTCATTACACTAATTTAAGAAAGATTACAACATTAAAACATTAAAAGACATTTAATTTAAAGAAAGCATTTAAATTTTATACTACACGACCAATGGCTAGCCCAAGGTAGTCTTCTTCTCTTCCTTCTCTTCTCTTTTATAACATTCTGAGTTCCCACTAGCATTCCAGTCAAATCCCACTTTAATTTGTGTCCATTGGATAAGCAGAAATCATCCTAAACGTTTAAATTACTTTTGGCGCCAAAAGTTATATAAGCAGTTTGGGGCAGTTTGAGAGCAATTAATGCTTCTTGGTTTGTTATAGAGGTGGAGGGGACATGTTTGGTGGGTTTATGGGTCAAGTTGAAGAGTGGGTAACAAAAGCAGGGGAATGTGAGGTGAAAGAGGTAAAGTAATGGAGATGCATTAACTGCAGTTGTGGGCTAGTTTGTGAGGTGGAAGGAATGAGAGGGGAGAGTAGGTGGTGAGCTGGTGTGATGAGGTGGTGAAGAAACCAGGGAGGTGGAGGAGTGGCTTCTGGTTTTGGCGGGGTTGTGAGGTAGAAGGAGATGGGTGGTGGGTTTGACTGGGGTCAAACCGGTTTTATATTTATGGGGATTGGGCTGGGTTGTGTTGGGCTTGGCTTTGGGCTGTGGGATTTAATACAAAGGGTCCGGTTTGGTTTGTAGTAGTATAGAGCCCAAGGACCATTGTTGTAATTTCTGAAATCATGAAGGACTAAACCTGTAACATTTCATAAGTTGTCACAAGGACCAATAATGCCAAGTTTGCTAAACCAAAGGACCTCATTTGCATTATTTACAAATTTAAACACCCGAGGGAACTTTTATGACATTTTCCAAAGTTGAGGGGGTGAAATTGTAATTTTCCCAAAAGTTATCAAAAGGTTCCAAATTGTAATTTATGAATAGTACAAGGGTATTATTTGATAAGTTTCTATTTTTAAATACCCAAGGACTATTTTTGCCAATTTTGAAACTTGAGGGGTAAAAGTTGCCAATTTGTGAAAACTTTCATCCAGGGATTATTTGTGAACATGTTTGATTATCCAAGGACTAAAGTTGACTTTTCATACATTTTAAACTTTCAGGGACTAGTTTTGCCAATTTGTGAAACTCCAGGGACTGAAAATGACAATATAGTGAACTTTGATCATTTTTCACTTGTTTTCAATCTTTTTGTACCTGATTCACATAAAAACACATTTCAATGATATTTGTAACATTTATATGGTCATTTGTGTGCTTTTGATCCTTTTTGTGGGTTTAAACAAGGTAAAATATATGTGTTTTTAGACACATATCAGATGTCTCATCGTCATCAACTCTCCTCCCAATTCTGTTAAACACTGGGGGTCGGCGACTATCCCTCCCGCGCTTCTCCTTCTGACGACGCGGTGGGGATGTCTCAAACTCCGGGCCAAAATCGAGCCGGGCATGCAGACTCTGACCTGACCTCTTCTTTGCTTCCTTTTACATGAGAGCAGCCAAGGTTTCATAGTTTTGCGATACGAACTCGTCTGGCGCTAGTTCTGACACAACCCCTTCTAGAGTAGGAGTATCAGTTTCCACCAATATACTCTTATTTTTATCGGGCGCATCGGGTGCTTTTGTGAAGTTTGTCTCCACTAACGTTTGGAATGGAGTGGCAAAAGGAGTGCGTAGTGGGTCTCCTGCGCTAGCGGTAATGCGGTGGCCTGGGTTGTCCCCGAGCGTGCTTCCACCAGAGGGAAGACCAAATCTTGGCACGATCCACGGTTTTAGCAACACTTGGTTGTCCCGTAAGTTTGTTGGAAGCTGATCCGACATGCAGCTTCTTTCCCGTAAGATCTGTTTGCGATCGCTGATTTCCATGCTTCGTCATTCTAGTTCTTAGTTCTTAGTGAATGGTCCCACGGATGGCGCCACTTGTTGATACAAAAATTGGGCGTTCCTTGTTTGGGCTCTGGCTCTCGTACCAATTGATGATTGTTGCTTGAGACTTGCGCACTAAGAAGACAAAACACCGTTAGGCTTATCGTGGGATTGTCTCCCACGATTATCCTCTGGCGTGAGAGTAAGTAATCGGTTTAGGGTTAAAGGAGAGTTAGGGTTTGTAGATCGTACCTTTAACGAGGGATGGGATTCCCTTTATATACACACGGAATCCTTGTTGGTTCCGTGTTCCTCAACCTTCGGCGTATCCCGCCTAAGTAGGTTGGGGAATGATTATCTCCATAATTAGGAGATATCCGATATCGTGTTACGTAAATAACATTGGGTTTGGGCCTTTGTGGGCCTAAACACTTATCGGCGTAGCCCAGTTCGTGCTGGGCTTATTAGTATTGGGCTTTGGTCGGGTTCGTGACCCGAATATAGACTATACGTCATCAAAAAACTTACTAAACTTTCAAAAAAATTTGTCCTAAGTCACTAATGTTTATCTTCTGTCATCTAGGTTACTATACTTCACGTAACCGGTTATCTTGGATACCAATAGTGAGAAAACCTATTGTTACCGGTTAAGAAGCTGACGTGTATACACACCGAGTTGTGGCACATGTTATCTAAGGTACTAAACTTTGCGAAAAATTTGTCCTAAGTCACTAATGTTTCATTCCTGTCATCTAAGGTACTAAACTTCACGAGTTGTGGCACATGTACTGAACCTTTAAAATGATGACATTGCACATTTTTTTAGTACAAAACAGTCCTTGTGGTTAGTCGGGTGTCACGGAGTTGTTTAAACATGTTACTGAACCTTTAAAGTTATACGTTTTATACGATTTTATACACCTTTTATCGCTTTTATTCATTTTCATTCGTTTTGTACGTTTTGTTTTTTTTTACGCTTTTGTCCGTTTTATCGTTTTATACGTTTTCGTCCGTTTTGTCCCATTTTTTACGTCCCTTTTATACGTTTTAATGTTTTCATCCGTTTTTATACGTTTTTGTCCGTTTTTATATGGTTTTATACACTTTTTATACGTTTTTATTCATTTTCATCCGTTTTTATTCGTTTTCATCTGTTTTTATACGTTTTCGTCCGTTTTTCTTACGTTTTCGTCCAATTTTCTTACGTTTTCACCTATTTTCTTATGTTTTCAAACATAAAAAAGGGACGAAAATGAATGAAACATAGAAAAACGGGCATAAATTATTCAATGTAAAATAAATAATGAATAACTAAAAATATGTTTAACAAAATAACTGGAAGAGTTAATTTCAAAAATGGTCTCCGTGGTCTGTCGGGTTTAACGGGTTTAGTCCCTTTACTTTTTTTTTAAACGGATCATGTCCCTGTGGTTGCGACCCATAACGGTTTTGGTTCCTTGATCAAATTTTCCGTTTGTTTGACCGTTAAGTTGGTCATGTGACCAAAACGTGAGAGGTAATTAAGTCTTTTCAGGTTGGCTTCTCTTTTATGCTTAGTAGGGTTTTGTTACTCTGCTTCTTTCACTCAAATAAACACAACACAAGACAATCAAACACAAACATGAATCCAAATGTTAGATGCAATAGATGTGGAGCACGATCCACCATTGTAACTTCTTGGACTGCAATCAACCCAAAAAGACGATTTTATTGTTGCGCAAAAAGAGTAAGTGTAATATTAATTTGTTAAAAACACCTAATTTCATGTTTGACCTTTTTTTAGCCAATCAATTGTGGGATAATCGATTGGTATGATCCCCCAATGTGTGAATGAGCTGTGCAAAAAATTCCGTGTTTGTTGCGTTCAATGAATGAGTTACCAGGGGTAGCACAAGAAAAAATAGTTGAAGCTTGGAAGATGTTGATTATTAGTTGAATCTTTTTTCTTGTTTTTACTTTCCTATAGTGAATGTATTAAGTTGGATATTTTGTTGATGTTTGAAGTAAGTGGTAGGTTAGAAATGGAGTAGTGTATCAAGTTGTATTTTTGGTTTAAGATGAATGAAAAAAGCAATTTCAACTTGACCAAACAACTAGCATTTGATTTTTACTACAATAGAAACTAATAGCATACATAGATGCATATTTCATTAGATAGAAGGAGTATATATAGATGCATATTGCGTTACCACCAACATTATAAACTACTAGTTACCATAAAAAGTTGTTTAAGTAACAACAAAAGATAAAGTCATACATACTAAACAATAGAGGCGTTCAAAAAATCCGAGAAATCGATGAACTGAGCCGATCCGCTCAATCCGAAACCGCAAAAAACCTATAACCGAAAAAACCAAAACTGAGAAAAATCGAAACAAAAAAAACCTGCTTATCATGGTCCGGTTTCGGTTTTTTACTTTTAGTTATTCGCGGTTACCCGAACCGAACCGCCTATAATATACATGTAGGTTTCAACAAACCATTCTTAAAAATGTACAAGTATTAACTATCGTATTGGATTACTTTTATCGTATAACACATTTTTACTTACCTAATGTGACCATTTACTAACGTCCATGGATTACATATGATTAAAAGTGGCCATACCTATAAACATCAAATAAATAATATTAGTTATTTTGTTACATATGATAATTTGAATGTTTTTTTTGCCGGAAAAACATTATTATGACTTCAATCTCTTCAATGTTATTTATTTTTACTACAATGACATATTACATTCTAATTTATGTTATTGTTCGTCCGATTCAATTCGATTACTTTTTTAAAATGGTTAACTGTGACCCGAAACGCGGGTAACCACTCATTTCAGGTACCCGCATGTCCGGTTACCCGCCTAGTACGGTTCGGTTTCAGATAGTAAAATGAACTACCCGCCCCGTGATGGATAGTTAAAATCTCTAACTGAACCGAGTCGAACCGCCCCGTGATCACCCCTACTAAACAAAACACATTAGAAATAGTTGAAGCTAGCCCATGATCCTTTTCCATTTCCCTTTGGTGTCTGCATTTGGTCCTGTCCCAGTTGGTGTTTTTTTTGTAACACCCCAACCTGACATGGGTCAAAATGCCACATTATGGTGTCTGGTGTCATACAAAGCATATAAACGCAAGCGGAAGTCTTATTAAATAAAAATGCCAAGTCATATAAACGAATGACTTCAAAAAGGAAATACATAATCCAACATATCTAAAATAAATGAAATATCAAAACAGGTGTTCTTCAAATTGAGTCCAAAATAATAATGGAAACTAGGGTCGGTCTACTCAAATGCTTCTACTTTCAGCCCATCAAAGCCCAGCATCCCACTTGGTACTAGGGGTGTCAAAAATCCCGACCCGACCCGGACTCGAACCCGACTAAAGATAGTCGGGTCGGGTTACTCGGCTCCAAAGTCTAGCTCGGGTCAATCGGGTCAACCCGTTTAACACGAGTACGAACTAGGGTCGGGTATCGGGTTCAAAAACTTTGCTTATTCGGGTTCGGGTCAACCCGACTAACCCGAGTTAGATTTTTTATTTATTTATTATTTTTTTTAACTTTTGTAAATCTTTATTTAATTTTAATTGTTGAATGCATTATTTAAAAGTCTAATTAATGTTTTTTAAAATATGTTTAAAGGCATGTATATGAATATTTATATGAACGTTGAATATGCATGCATTACACATATATGAATTAAAACCTTATATTTGATAGTGAAATATAGTTTTAAATTTTGTGGGTGAAATGTATTGATAGTGCACATGTATATGGAATATTGTAGGGGGTGAAGAAAAAAATATCATAATAACGGACCCATTTAAAATTTAAAACTCTAATTATATATTGATTAACTTAATTTGGACTGAATAAACAACTATAGAGAAGTTCATGTTTTTAAAGAAAAGAGATAAGCGGGTAAGAGCGTGAGTGTGTTTTTTTTCCATTTTATAGGGAACAAGAAAAATAGTTGTATCAAAAAAATATGTAGCAAACAAATGCAATCAAAAAAATGTGTCATTTATACATGTTTTATTTTAGAAATTAAATTCTATGATTTTGTAAATGGCACAGACCCGAACCCGACCTGACCCGACCCGACTTGACCCGAGCCCGACTTACCTGTGTTCAAATAGGGTCGGGTTCGGGTATATTATTTTTAGCCTTGACCCGACTTGGACCCGACCCGTTTGACCCGAACCCGACCCGATTAACACCCCTACTTGGTACCAACCGCATGGAAAAGAAAATGCATATGAGCTTAAAAAGCCTAGTGAACAGATATTACAAAACGAAATGATAAAAACTTATGCACGCCATCTTCTATAAGTTCTTGGACCATTTGGACTCTAGGTTGTTTAGACCTTGATCTAGGATAAACAATAAGCATAAAGATAATAATAAGCACAGCGGAATAAAATAAAGAATATTATTATTATCAAAGGTTCTTCGTCATCATCTATAACAACTACAATACAATCCAAAAGCCTCAATACTACACGATCAACTGTAGTACATGTTACACACCTTGTAACAGGGATCAATTACTTGACCTTGAGGCTTAGCAAAACTCTAACCCTAAGTCTAGGAATTTACAAGGCTACGCCCTAGACACACACACGTTTTACTGGTTTACATCTTTGACACACATAAAACTAATAACCTGTATTCTCTTTATATAATAGAGAATTAGGTTTACAAAATACTACAAAGGACTAATAAGTAAAATCTTCTTTATTAAGCAAGTCCCTTGTGTTTTGCATTGTCTTCATTCTTCACTTGTAGTTTTGTATTTATCAACTCAAATATAAAACCCAACAATCTTTCGCTAGTTGATAATTACAAAACCTTCATCTTGATCTTCTATGAATGAAACAATCTTCCCATTAAGCTCACCTCGTGAACTTTAAATAACATGTACCACCAAGGATTTTCAAGTTGCGTATCTTCTTTGTACTTCTTCTTCCCTTTTGTTTTATCCACTAGGGGACTCTAAGTGGAAGCAAATTTGATCTTCACAACCACGAACCACTATCATACATTCAATCTAGTCTTCCAATGTCTCGAATTACCCACCATTAAGAACATCAAAACGCTTGCTATAAATGAATTTAAGACAATAGAAACCTAAACCATCAGTAGTAATAACAATTAATAGTTGTAAAAACCTTCCTCTCGAATGGCGCATGTAAATGGTTAAACATTTTAACATTAAGCTTCCCTTGAAACCCATATGTTAACCATTTGAAGAATGTAGGATATATGTAATAATTACTGATGAAGAAAACCAAGTGTTACCAATTTGATGCTGAAGTAGAACAACCCAAACTTGCGTCTCATATCTTGTACTATAGATGACATCTAACGTATACCCAAAACTGATGGATAGGGATATCGCAATCTCTTGACGAAAAATCTTCATCTTCTATTCGTCAATTCGTTGTCACACATGAACGCACGAACAAGTTATCTTCAAAGTGTAACACCCACTTTAAGATATGATAAAATACAAACCCAAATAATTCCACTTCATCTTTAAATAGGTGATAAACGCCTTTCTTCGTAATCAATTATGGCAATAAGAACGAGCCATTAAAACCTGTTAAGAACAGAAACCAAAAATCCAAACATAACTTCTGTGTGTGTCGTCCAACAATCAAACCAAATCATAACTAACTTCCCATCAAATTAATATCCATGTTCAGTCCGAGATCCAATCACAATAACAATGTACTGTCCACAAAACTACTCTTAAAACGATCAATATTCAGCCCATGATCCCATGTTGATCCCATCAGTAGCATTAACGATCATGCACTAGTTAGCAAGTAGCTTTAACAATCAGACTTTAGCTAGTACAAAGTTAATAACAACAAGCATTAAGACCATCATAATCAGCTTCCAAATAAAAACCACGATCAAAACCAATAGATAGTACTAACAGTTTTAGTCATAAACAAACAGTATGAATGTTCCAAAGCTAGCAGTACTAATATATAAGTAGCAGTACATACGAGTAAAGCCAGCAGTACTAAGTTGTGTTGACAGTACTAACCACGAAAAGCAGTACTAATTGTTCACTTATGATTTTGTAACTGAAACTGCTGTACCAGATTAAATCAAACTTGCCATCTCACTTGTTCTTACAACAGTAATGTAAGCAGTATTAGTCATCCCCTTTGGGCAGTACTAACTATCTTAACGAACTGTACCAACATTAAGATACAAGAGCAGTACTGATAATATGAGAGCAGTATTGATGAAACACGTGGAGTACTCAAACATTTACGTAGATATGGAGATTATAATTGACTTCTTACCCATTGCTCCATAATAGATATTACTAAACCCATGAGTCCCAGTCATCCCAAAACTGTATTTTTAAGATATGACTCGACTTGGCAACCATGTAATCAACTAGACAATTAACTAAGGGTTTAACAAATAACAATAATGCACTAAAAATGAGTGCATACAAGGAAGGCTAAGGCGATTTGGGTATACATTTGGGGGTGGATTGTAAACAATGCTCTTCATTAATATTCCGGAATCCACCAATATATTACAAGAATCGCTAAAAGGATAGGCTCAGAGGGGTTAACTAGGGGTATCTTTTACTAAAAATGAGTACATAGCAAAGGTGTTGCGTAATTACTTGACCAATGTAGCCAATGTAATTATAATAAACATGTTTAAAACAAGGGTTATCCCAATGCCTCTTATCATTAGTTAATCTTAACTACACGAATGTAGTCCTACGAGCGATCTCAGAATGCATCACAAAACAAGTTATAGAATCTATATACTACCGATTCACTCATAAGCATTAAAAGTGAATGATTTTATCCTATATATCTAAAGGCGAACCTCACATATTTGGGTTGAATTTGAGTGGAAGAGTTTTTGTGCTAGCTAGGTAATTGCTATCCGTGAGACCCTTTATTAATACTAAAGTTTTACTCATAAATGTCATAAAAAATTTAAAATTTTGTGCTAAAATTACCCTAACAAGTATTTCTTTCGGTTTATTACACAAGTACTAGAAAACATGACAAATATCAAATAAGTGATTAGTTTTTAAGGTGTCCTTTTTTTTCCTCCCTACACTTAAATTGAACATTGTCTCCAATATTCTTAAAAAGTACCAAAGATATGATAACGGGAAAAATAAAAGTGATAGGAGAAACTAATACTCCCCTGATTTTCTCGGCATAGATGATAGAAATACGGTTAAATCCTCCTCCAAGAAGATTGGATCAATGATATGTGTAACAACCCTCATTTTCGGGTTACTTTTCATTTTTTTTGAAAAGTTACTATTCACTTTTACTATTTATCCCGTAAAATTTTTATTTCACATTCTCGTAAGTTAATTTATTTTAGTAATAACCTGAGAGTTTGACAATCGTTAGATCATCTTCGTAAAAGTTATTAAGAAAACATCGTCTTAAAGTTTCGTTTTGGTCGGAGCAGCATTTAAACATCCCGCGCATAACGAAAACCAACTTTGATAATTTTCCTCACATCAGATTAATTTTTAGATCACTCATAATCGGTTAGAGAATTTTTAAGATTTCATTTAAATGTTACCAAATAAACCACGAGCAGACGAGATTAAACTTACGTTTTAAACAATTCTACTTAGACCCAAACTTAACCATTACAGCACTGTGTTTTCTAAGATGTTTTGACACTTTTACATTTTTGGAAAAGCCAAACATATTTCCCTCCTCCTTTGACCATAAAAAAATTAACCTTGTACTTTCTACATTTTTGCTTAAATCGCGTAACTTTTAGATTTCACGTATAACTGTTAAGTTATCTCACGTATAACGATAAACACATTTTGACATCTCATATCACTTATAGACTAATTTTAGTCTACTTTAAATAAATTCACGGTCATTTCCCTGAAATCTCGTTCTTTTCTGATAAATTCCATTTTACGCGTTTTTGACCCGTGTTTCCAGCTTTAGGCAGCGTTTTTGTACCCAATGAGACTTATCACTCATTTTATATTTTTATATGGAATATAATTATGAGTTTCATCATTCCTATAATTTTCGTATTTTTACGATACCCGGTTTTACGTTTTATGGCTTAACAACTTACGGTTGGCATTTAACGGAACCAAATAATGCTCTAAACTCAAGATAATACCAAGACTATCCACCTAAGTCATCTCATCTCCATATGACCGACTATAGGGAGGGGGTTAATTATTTTGGTGGTTTGATCCTAACCATCATTTAGATCATTACAAGTGTCTAAACTTAACAATGGTTAACATTTAACCCAATATTTGGTTAACCAAATCTTTCCTCCTATAAATAGCAAGTGAAAGCTTCATAAAACCCTCATCCCCTCTCTCTTTGGTTGTTCATATCATAAAACAAACACACCTTTCATAATTTGATTCATAACTCCAAG
>CM040239.1:106370652-106407559 GCA_022545495.1 Chrysanthemum lavandulifolium | reverse complement strand
CTTACTCTAGGACCTATGCTTAGTTATAGACTTGCCACACTTTTTATTTGATGGCCAACACATCATGTAGTTATAACTTGGTGGCAACTTAAGATAAATAGTGAATGAAACTCATTCTAGCATTTGCTTTTGGCGATTCTGTAGCTATACCACGTGTAAGGAAAATACATTCATATTTTATTTATTTATTTTTATTTATTTACTTATTATTATTTTTTTTATGTACACAAAATGTCTTTGGTTTATTAAGTAAATGCGTAGGTGCAATACCGGTTTATACTTATAAAGTACATATACTCATAAAAATAGAGTATATTTTTAAGTATGGGTGACACTAACTATTTTAAAATAGTTTGAGCATATCATTGATAGTTAGTTAACGTTAAATAAAATTGTAAGTCGAGGGTATGTTTATAACACGAGGGTGCCTAAGGAAAGTAAACATAAGGTATGAAAGTGACCTGTTAACGCAAAACTAGCTTAAAAGCAAAGGTTGAGTAAAGAAATGTTATAACATACTATCGGTCACTAACTTTGAGCTAAGACGGTTGTTATAGCATCGGTGTTATCACGTAAGATGGGTACCATTTTATAATGGATGTCATAGTCACCGAGTTGACTTTTCATCCATAATACATTGGCACAACATCCTCGCAGACTACATACTCAAACCTGTGAAGACATAGCCACCGATTGTTGCTTTTAGCACTCCAACTAACCGCCTTTCCTCCAAGAAATTGACAGACCACGAAGTACTTTTCATGTCCATGTTACAACCAAGATAAACAAGGTCGAATACCCTTCGAGGTCAAACCCCGAGCACTTTGGATAGTAAAGTCCAAGGCTTGAGTTCCCTTCGGTATCGAGAATTCTCTTGGTCGCAGTGAGATGGGATTCTTTAGGATTAGATCGATATCTTGTCATAGATGATCGAGAATTGGATGTCCGGTCTAGAGGCGATTAGATACATCGGTGAGCCCACAATCCCTCTCGAAATGAGTTTGATTGACTGATTTGCGGTGAGGTCGTCCAAGGTTGTTTGGAGGGACCATTGGTGTCTTCACCGAGGCACGCCGGATATCTCATATTTCTTCAAGAGATTTCGGTGTATTTCTCTTGACCGATGGATATTCCTTTATCACCTTGCTCGATTTGCGATCAAGGAAGTATGTGAGTTCACCCATCATGCTTATTTCAAACTTCTTTGTCATTAGTTTTTCAAACTGCTTGCAAAGAGTATAGTTTGTTGAGCTAAAGATGATGTCATCAACATATACTTGAACCATTATCACATCTTGTTTTGTTCGTAGACAAACAAGGTGTTGTCTATCTTTCCTCGACAAACTTGTTTTGGATCGTGAAGGCCGAGAGTTTCATACCATGCCTTAGGAGCTTGTTTAATTCCATAGAGGGCTTTGTCAAGCTTGCGGACATAGTCAAGAAATTCACTACTCTCAAAGCCCAGGGTTCTTGAACATACACATCTTCCTTGAGATCACCATTTAAGAATGCACTTTTAACATCCATTTGGTAGACTCAAGTTCATGTAGGTTGCATATGCAAGGAAGATCCTGATGGCTTCCATTCTTGCAACATGAGCAAATGTCTCATCATAGTCAATGCCTTCTTGTTGATTGTAACCTTTGGCTACAAGTCCGGCTTTGTTTTTAATGACAATGCCATTTTCATCGCTTTGTTTCGAAAACCCACTTCATTCCTATGACTACTACATCCTGAGGACATTTGATCAAGGTCATGACCTTGTTTTTATCAAACTCACAGCAGTTCTTCTTGCATAGCATGAACCCAGCTTGGGTATTTTAGAGCCTCAATGACCTTTTGGGTTCTATATCCGATAGGTAATCGAGATATAGACATTCATTGGTCAAGTGCAGCTAAATTAGCGACCATGCTTCTAGTGAGCATGCCCTCGGTGGGTTCACCAATGATGTTTACAAGCTCAATGTCCCGAGATCTTGTCTACTTACTTTGTGGTCTAGGATCCGAACTTGAGGAGGTCACTAGAGACTCAAGAGTGAGTTCGCACATTAGCCACGTAATCATTAAGAACATCTATTGAGATGTCTTCTTGAGTTGGGTTTCATGAATCGCAGGTACCGATCATTTGGATCGATGTTGCCTATCCTAGCAGGGACCGATTGATTATCAATGAATTCACCGATAGTTGGTTGGGGTAGGTTGTGAGGCAAGACATAATATGAGATGTCAAGATCGCCTTGATATGAGGAATTGATTTCGTGTTGAACTCATCAGAGGATATCTTGATGAGTCATCAATTCCTATTTCCTCCATCGAGGTATTGGTGAACCCGATGCTTTATGTACTTTCATTAAAGGTGACATGAAAGGTTTCCTCAACTTGTTGTCTTCGGTGTTAAACACCACAATGCTTTGGAGATCGTGAGTAGCCTAAGAAGTATCCATCATCGCTTTTGCATCAAACTTGCCTAGGTGATCCTTGTGGTTATGAATAAACACAGACACCCAAACACATGAAAGTAGTCGATGTCGAAGTCTACCTTTGAAAGTCTCATATGGGGTTTTATTATGTCTTTTGACAATGATTGATCTGTTTTGAGTGTAATGTGCGCTTTGATTGCTTCAGTCCAGAAATACTTTGAGAGGGTGAGCCATTTAACATGGTTCTTGCAGCCTCAATGAGAGTTCTATTTTTCCTCTCAAAGACCCTATTTGGTTCAGGGTATAAGGAGATGAGAAATTTTGAGAAATTCCTTTTCATCACGTAAGCTTTCAGCTCTTGATTTTTGAACTCGCACCATTGTCGGGCCGATTTGTTTAACTGTAATTTCATTCGGTTTTCAATTTTCTAATGAATGACATTATTGTATCACCGCCTGACTCTTTTGGAAAGAAAGTATACCCAAGTGTATCTTGAAAACTCATCAACAATGACAAGTGTATACTTCTCATGCTAGATTGATCTGGGACCCGACATGTCCAAAGAGATCCATATGCAGGAGGTGAAGGCGCTTTTGATGGAGAAGTTTTGTTTGGTTTTGAAAGATGCTCGTGGTGTTTACCTTTTCACAGTGCGAGCATGGTTTGTCTTTGCAAAACCAAGGATGGTAAGCCAAGGACCTCGTTTTGTTTTTCCAGTTGTTGATATTTTTGAAGTTTAAGTGAGAGAGTCTCTTGTACCACAGCCAGTTGATAGATTCAGTGGCTTTGGCAAAGAGACAGGTTCCATCTTGAGAAAGAGTAGACATGTCTAAGACATAAACATCATCTCTTCTATGAGCTATCAAAACAACTTCTTTATTGGCATTGAAAATGGTACCTTGTTTGTCATTGAATTGCACAATGTACTTAGCATCACATAGTTGACCCGACATCGATGAGATTGTATTTGAGACCATTGACATAAGCAATTCTAGAAAACTATTCCATTGCGCCTTGAACCATAACCTTCAGCTGGGACATGATGAGTTATCACCAAATACTACCTTGGGTCCTGGTTCCTTTACATACTTGTGCAGATACTCCTTCACACCATATGCTTCTTGAACATCCACCGCCTAGATGCCAAATAGGCTCCTGGCGTGTCTCGCATAAGTAGTAAACCCAATTAGTTTCTTTTAGTGACCCACTTGCTAGTGGGCTTGGGTCTCAAGGTCTCTTTGAATTTTGCAATCGACTCATGGTCGGTGGTTGAGTGCATTGTGCTACCACGTGTTTTGCATTTAGAGACCGAGGAAGACTCAATGATTTTGGGTTGTTTTGCACTTTTCCTTGCATGAATGACACCGTCATGTTGGGATGTCTCATGAGTCGGATTTCCACATATATCACAAAGATGTGTTCATGAGACACTCATCCCGATGATGATCATTAAACCCACATGAGGGCAAAGAGGAAAAGGTTTTGCTCTATTCTTGAGAGTCGTTTTGGAGGATGAAGCATCGATGACCAACTTTGGTATAGTTTGCTTTACTAATGAGCTTACATATTGTAAGTGGTCTGCAGCTCGTGATCATCCTTATTGCGGATCATACAATAAAGGATTCTATAGCGCTTGTCGCTGGTATGACTAGTGTAATGACACAACTCACACTTCGCTTGGGTTTGTTGGTAGATTTTGATTTTGATGAGCTAGATGAGGTCGACTTAGTTTCCTTGATTGAATCGGGGCTTTTCGATGGAATCCATCTTTTCTCGCCACTTCGTCACAAGCTCGAGAAGTTCTTGAATTTGGTCAGCTTGATGGGGACAGAGGATGTTGAAGTCTCAAGAGAGTAGACTCTTGTTGGATTTGTTTTGTTTGTCTTTGTAGGATGGTTCTACCAAGTCCGCACCTTTCTTTTGGTGAGTGAGGATTGAATTTTAGAGGAGTAAGCTCGAGCTTGGATCAACACCTCAAGAGGTTTCGGGGGTGAAAGCGGTGTTTGAGATTCTCGCTTCAAACTTAGAGATGTGTTCAGTACCATCGGGCACATCAGAGTCCTAGCATGCTCTTGAGCTTGGCTCTCGTGCTCAAGAATCCTTCCGTAATTGAAATTTGGAAGCTTACTCTCGGATTAATCCGCTCAATCCAATCACGGAATTTGGGTTGTCGACATATTGGTAATCATACCACCGGACACAAATGGTTTTGAACTTTGGTCTTTGTTACGAGAGTCGTGAGATGATCTTCACCTATGACTCTCTTTTTGCTACTCTTGGGGCACCCACAACATCAAAGACCACGGGATTCTTAGCAATCCAACTATCAAGAATATCTTGTACCTTTTAAGTTCATCTTGAAGAGCCCGATTTCTCTTAACTAGTTTAGTGTTTTGAATTTGCAAAGTGACAACCTCAAGTTTGGCTTGTTTTAAAATAAGCACTTCATCTCTACACTTGTTTAATTCAAAACTTAGCTTGTTGTATTTTGAAAAAGATTTAATCTTTTCTCTTCTACGAACTTAAGGTCAACATTAAGATAATTCATATAAGGCCGCCAATCGAGTCATCATCCATAGAAAGTAAGATGTTTACCTTCTTCATTGTGATGTTGACCCATTCCCGTTCGCATGATTCTTCCCAACAACTAGCTTGTCCTCTTCTCGAAGGCCATCAATGCACCGACATGCACCATTTCATCATCGATGATACTTGCTCTTCATCCCAATCGAAGGTTTTAGCAACGAGGTCTTTGTTTTTACCCCGCATGATTTAACACTAGTTGTTTCGAGGATTAGCCTCAAGCAATGCAAGCTTAGCTTTTGCTTTCTTATACTTGGTTTCATAATCAACAACTTTGTTTTGATCGGTTGTTTTGAAAATTTTGATGAGACCGAAAGATTTTTGGTTGAAATTTGCTAAATCAAGACCGGTTTGACCACGATGGTTTGTAAGAGGGTTCGAAATTGTTTTGAAAACAGTCTTTTGCAAATGACCCTTTTGGGACACTTAAACCATTCAATGTCTTCATTAGCTTTAGCGTTTGAAAAACTTTTGTTTCTTCGAATAAACCTTTTAGAGTTAGCGAGAGTGCTCTTTCCGAAACTCAATATTTAAATCGTTCAGTACTCCTCGCTTGTCCTCTCATCTACCTCATCATCCGATTGAATCACATTGTTAGAATAAAAAGCGCTTGACACGAGTTGGACATGGTTGTCGGGGACTTCTTGACTTCCCGAGATTTTTCAAGTCGGTATCGTCTGCTGATGAGGTTTTCCTCATGACAAATTTCCATAAATTTCGTGAAGCTCAAGATTCGAATGTGGTTAGCATTCCTTAGTCCCCGAGAGAAATTCAACCATTTCTCGTGGAGACTATTTACAAAACCAACATTGATTTCATGTTTGGACAATTTACACCATCATTTGAAAGTTCATTTAACAAAGTTTTGTACCGGGTGTAAGTTTGAGATGATTTTACGAGTCCTTAGCCACGAAGGTATTATACTCAAGTTTCGTGTCCATAATCCTGTTTTCCTTGGTATCGATGGACCTTCATGACTATGAACCGAGTCATCCTGTGTTTGTTTAGATGTACTACGACATGACCGACTCCATAATATCATCGAAAGACATGATATGATGATACTTTTGAGTCTTTGGTCCCGGTTGACCACTCTTCTCTCATCCTAAGTCCATCGAGCTTGAGGTTTAGGCAAACCTTCGATCTTTGGGATAAATGGACCTCATTTATACACTTGATAGAATAAGGTTCCATCCCAATCAAATAGCAAAGCATACACTTTTTCCATTTATTGAATTTTCCAACTTCAAGTCTAGGGGCAACAAATGAATAAGCTCCACCCTTTTTATCGACTAGTTGGGGTACATCAACTTCACCATTTAGGATCCTAATTTAAAACTTTTAGAGCGCCTAAAACGAGTTTTATAATTAGCCTGTCTCGATACCACTTGTTGTTCCCTATTCACTATCGTTTAAAAACAATTAAGTACTTAAAACAATTTAACAAAGGAACAATGACCTAAATTAAAGCAAGTAAAACACACAAAGTAATTTTCAACATCATATTCTTTATTAGAAATTAATCAAAAGAATCGTTACCCAAGTACTTGAATAGTACTTGGGATTGAAATGACAAAGTTTGGTGACTCTCTCTAAGCTCGAAGCTAAGTCCGAGCACAACTCTTGAGTCCACCGAGCTATCTCAGAACTAAGTTGTATTTAGATGAGTGAAAAAATAGCTTGCGTGTATGTGTGTTTTACAATTCACAAGCTTAATCTTTTCACTCCATCTCTTATGCTATTTATACATGTATGATATTTGACTCTTTCCTAAGTGATAACCGACATCATACGAAGACAAAATATCGATGTATTTTGTCTCGTTCTAAAAGACTATTCTAGGTAAGAGACAAGACTACTTTCCTAAGTTCGGTGATGACATCGAGCTCGATCTTTGCCATTCTGGGAAAGTTGACTTTGGTTGATAAGTACTTCGTCTTATCCGATTCAAACTTATCCCGCCATGTCCCGCTCATTCTTGGTCTTTACATCCTTCGCCTTCTACTTGGTTTGTCTTGATGTAAGTAGTTGGAGAGAGTCTTAGGGATTGAGAGTTATTGTCATTACTCACCGAATCCATCATCTTCTTGACTCGGTCTTCACCCTTTAAGTTCCGCTTCTTGAGTGGAGAGACTTCTTTTTCGCCTCATCTTGAGTATCCCGAAGATGACTCAACGAGAGAATATGCACTCAATGACCGTTAGTGTTTAACGGACTAAACACTTGGGCTATTTTCTATTCAAATCCTATATTAAGGGGTCTGGGTATTTACTGAACCCAACAATTTTGGTTATGGCTCATGGGTCATGGGTCATGGGTTGATCCATGGGTCTTTAGCTAGATACAATGTATCTCTTGAGTGCAATGCACCTAGTCACATGGGTATGGGTCAATACCATGGGTTATGGATATTATCCATATATGATATAAGCATGATGTCATGCAATAGGTTATGGGTCAAGCTCCATGGGTCATGGGCTTTGGGTTGTACCCAACTATATTCAATGTATTTGGTCAATGGGTTGTGATACTTAAGTTTCTACCCATTTATATTACCCAATATACTACATACTAGTTATGTGTATATTTTACCCAAATATGTAAACACTAGTTGGTGTACATATGTAATATTAAATCATAAAATCACTTATACTTGTTTTAGTGTTTTATATGAAAATGTAAATATGTTAGAAACTATTAGTTCAAACCATTAACGTATTTTATTAGTTTCGTTAAAATGATTTTACGTTTGTTATCGACAAAATATTAGAAGATCGTAAAATATAAATAAACGTTTTTATGGCTTATTTGTATTAACACAACACTTGTTTTGAAGATCTTGAAGCTACAGTTCTTGAAGCTAAAGTTCAACACCTTGAAGATAAAGTTCAACACTTGTTTTCTTCAATTCGAAGAGGGAAAAATAAATATTGATGCTGGTGGGGCTTTGATTGTTAGATTAAAGAAGAAAGGAGATTTGTTGTTGATGATATTAATTTGATGATTTGAGGTTGATGATTGATATGATCTAAGTTGGGTGTGATCTCGGAGAGAAAGTGTATTAATTTGATGATTTGAGGTGTTTAATTATCACATAAATATGTTTTATTGTGTTGAAATATATGGAAAAAAAATAAAATGAGGGTGGGTGGGGCTCAAATGAAGAGGTTTGAGTTAGTTGTGATTGTGGGGTATTTTTAAGTGAGTGTGTTGGAGTGATGTGGCATAAGTGGAGCCCAAATGAAGAGGTATGAGTGTGTCATGACACCCCATGCTCTAATAGACGTGTGATCAGTATATAGCTGTACTTTTGTATAGATTTCTAGTCTTTTTTCGTGAATCCCTAAGAGCATCTCCAATGTGAGCATTATAATTTTGCACTATCTTAATGCAAAATAAGAATATTTTTGAAATATCCTTGCACTATAAATATATTACTCTAACTAGCCGGGTACCCGCGCGTTGCGGCGGCGGATATCCATGTAATTATACTTTTTAGTGATAGCAAGGTTTTTCCGATGCATTACTTTTGAACAAGGAAATAAAGAATGTCCAACTAATTAGGGTGAAAATTTTATATTTTTCATTACAATACGACGTACTCTTGTTACATTTATACGTTATAAAAATTTATACATCCTAATTGTTAAATGTAATATTTTATTTTAAATACTCAACTCCTTTGCTTTACCATATTAGTCGCGTTATGTTTAGAGTTTTTCCGTTGATAAAATCTTGGCGGTTGATAACTTTCTTTAGACAAAGTGTGCTTTTTTTCTTGTTCGTTGACAAAACGTTTACATTATAGATTAATTTATTCAGGTACTTTTTTTTGGGTGAATTTTTAAAATCTATTCGGATTCACACTAACTTCGCTTAGTCCAGCATATTAAAAACTAATAGCAGCCTAAACAAAGATTAATAGTTTGAAAAATGATTTTACTAAAGTAACACATATCTTAATGGTCCTAATTTCGGTATATACTAATTTAACTATGGCCCAATGGTTATCTATTGTACAAACTAATAAAACACACAAATCTTCATACAATTTATATGTAAACAAGTTAATGGTACATAGGGCTTTAAAAAACGGATCAGACCAACGGCTTCACCCAGGAACCGGAGTCACTACTGGTTCGGCCAACTCATAAAAATCGTTCGAAAACGATATTATTAAATCAATAGAGTTTAAAAATGCATACTACATTACAATGTTCAAAAAATATTATTAAATCGCAAGAGTGACTCGAAATCATCTGTGACAACTCGCACTTTTCCAGATATTCGTTTTTCAAGGAATTATGTTTGTTCATCATTTACTGACTTTTCTATGCCAGTTTGACAAGAAAACGAGAAAGTTGTCTCATGAAATGTGAAATTTGCACTTAACACGTACCGGCACGCCTAAAGTTTTGATTTATTTTGATTTTTCTATATGAGAAAATAGTCGTGTAAATACTCATTATTATCGGAAAAATTATTCCTACACAATGACTTAAAAATTTAAGTAATTTAATTCGACCATTTACTACCTTAAATGGGGCCCACATTGTATTGTTGCCAAAAAAATACTAAAAATACACAAACACCCCATCTTTATAATTTCACTGTCGCCCCTCCACTTTCATTTGTCCATCTTTGCCCCCTCCTCACTATATATAAACCCAAATTAGGGTTTCCTCCCCATTTGATACCTCCTCCACCGGAATTCATATTATCCGGCACCGTCGCCGGAATCCGGCCAACACACCATATCTCACCGCCCCTCCATGATGATAAATCGGACCCTCGTGGTTCCGTCTATGTGGTGCACGCGCCCCGAAGGTCACTCACGCTCCGTAAATCTTGAATTCAAGATTCGGTGATGGTTATTCTCTTTGAGGGTTGTTGTCCGCTCGTGTGGCAACCACCACCACTATTTTGTCTCGCCATTCGCGAGGAGACCAAGAGTTGTCTTCTTACGGGTTTATAGCGTAGGTCGCATTCAAGGTTCCGTTTGGTTTTGTTTGGTTCGAGTTAACACAACCGCCATCACCATTATCGTCATCTCCTTTCTCTCTTGTCTTTCTCGGTTTTCATGGTAAGTCAAAACACAAAAACCGTTTTGCTCTTTTGATTAAATCCGGTTACAATAATATGTTGACGTTTTCGTGGATTTAAAAATTGGAATAAAATGTTTTGAGTTATAAGAGTTTCGTGTGGTAAAATCTATTAATGGTGTTTGTGTTGTTTTTGGATTCGGGTCATGTTAAACCCGACCAGGGTTGTCGAGTTGTGACCAGTGAGGGTCATGGGTCAGATTTGGAACTGTGATTCATTCAGTTTGAATCCGTTGTGGCTGATGTGGCGGCGGGGGAGGTGACAGAGGTGGTGATTGTGTCGGATGGCAGTGGTGAGGAACACAAAGATAACACAAAGCCACTTATATTTCTTTCTCAAAATACACCTAAACCATTGAAACCGCCACCATTTCGTTCACATAACCACCAATGAACCACCACCTGGCCCGTGAAATCACCCAACAACCGTGATAGTGTGGCAATTCCATAAGGCGGCAATGACAATGAGGGTTATGATGGCGGCAGTCGGTTAGTATTTTGGAAGAGAGAAGGGGTTGCGTGTGTATTCAGATAGATAGATGAAAGAAAACAACCAACTGTGATAGTGTAGCGTGATAGTGTAGCCCTTTTTATTCTGTGTAAAAACTGGATGGCTGGAGGGAGTAAAGAAAATAGAAAAACCGTTTCAAGTGTTGTTTTGAATGGTGTAAATGGTGATGTAAATGAGCTGTTACAAAACTTGGGTTGTTACGTCTGCACATTCTGGATTTCTATAAAGCGTATTGACCAAACCTCAAGCCAAATGTGATTAATAGCTCATTTAAATGTATTGACCAGACCATTATTTGTTTTATTACTAAATGGTTTGTTATTTCCTATTAAAGAAATGTTTTTTGTCTTACAAGTTTTAAGACTACTTTATTTAGCAAGTCCCAAACATTTTATAAAGTAGTATAGATGTGTACACTAAACTTTGTACTAAAACTAGTACTAAATATTATTTTATATAATCTATGACAATAATATTAATATATTAATGGATGATAAGGATATAAATGAAAAACTAAATTAAAGATAAGGTTGAAAGTGAAACTTTTAGCATTTAGTCACGATGAATAAGATATTATATATTTAGTGATTTTAGTGATTATCATTCATCGACTAAAACGACGCAAAGATATATTGCTAACATTGGAGTGAATTGTATGTACTATTTGCACTATCTTAATGCAAAAAATACATATAATGCATACATCGAAGATGCCACAAGTTAAAAAATTCCTATTATTATATACAAATACTCTGTAGCAACGCGTAAATTAAAATACACTATGTAAAAGGTAATGGTCAACGGAGCTTCTCTCTGTCATATGTCGGGCAACTTGGTTTCTCTAATTTAAAACGATTACTTATTTCACAAAAAAGAATAGTCAAAAGATTTGAAGTTTACCCATGTATTAAAAATGAATAATTTGTCGAAAAGACAAAAGATGGAAAACTAAACGATTATGTCATATCATACAGTGTTGCAGCGTGTGGAGCTATTAGCCTATTAAGGTGATTAATTGGTTTAGTTATATACTACAAATATTTACAATTAACATTTCTGATTTCTATTGAAATTTTAAATAACTTGACCAATCAAATAAAACATAAAAAAAAATTTACTTGTTAAATTATTTTTTTTCTAATCTAGCTTTGTTCTTAATTATTATCATGTTAAGTTGAATGTTAAACGAACTATAGATTCATTTTTTTAGCGATATTTATTGATATAGTTTTTATGTTTAGTTTGACTCTTTTTAACTTTAAATCTCGGCTCCGCCATGTTAAATGACAAGAGACACATAAGATTATATACATAAACATGTTGAATGACGAAACACACATAAGATTATAAACATAAAGTTTATTTATTACGTTTTCTATTTTGTGAAGTAAAAAACTATGTGTTAGGATTTTAACGGCCATTTTAAGCAATAAACATGTTTTTAATCCGATTAAATATTTACAAAATTAGGAAGGAGGACAGTTTGGTACCTTTGCACACTTACCGGAAGAGTAAAGAGTTACGAACGATAGCATCAACGAAACGAGATCTTGTCGTTGATATATCTCATGTTCTTGGTATAGACGTGTCAAACATAATTTCAAAACAATTGGAAGCATATTGTAGATTTTTATTCTTCGTCTAGTTGTAATTTATTCATCTTGTACGTTATCGATAATAATTATAAACGTTTTAAAGAAATATCATTGGGTCACCATCCATTGAAAAACATGTGATTGTCACCACTAATACATAAAAAACTTCATGTTCGATTGTCAAAGGCTGAAAGAGTGAAAGCCATACGTAGCGGTTTTAGGGTAACACATAGATAGTGATGCCAGCCACATTGTGCCCATTAATAGAACCTTAAGAGAGGAGGAAAGCACTGTACCTGGGTGTCTACATCACCTCTATCCAATAAAAATACTCAAACTCAAAACTACCAAATTTTACCCTAACACTACCCCAAGTAGAGGGTGGAACCCAAGACCGATATATATATATATATATATATATATATATATATATATATATATATATATATATATATATATATATATATATATATATATATATATATATATATATATATATATATATATATATATATAATAGATATCGATATACAATTTAATGGTAGGCATAACTTGTAATTTTTATTTTGATTTGATTTTGAATGGATTACTTTATAATATATATATATATATATATATATATATATATATATATATATATATATATATATATATATATATATATATATAACGATGTGATGTAATGCTACTTGTTGGTTTTATTTAGACTAAATCGCATAAATATGGTAGATTGGTTCATTATAATTTATAAACTCATCACATTGCCCATAATGGGACATGTCCAGATTAATAAGTGTTGTGGAAGATAAGGGTTTGGCAAGAAAGAATCAGGGGCTCCAATATCTCATTAAGAAAATTCTATTTTTACTATGTAAATAGTCCTGCATTTTACAATGGTGTAAAGGTTCATATAGTCATTAAGCATGAGTTAATGCACAATAAAAAGCATACCTACCAAATGAGCATTCTCACTTTCTTGCCTTGCAGCTGATCGGATATCATCTGCTGTAACAGTCGCTCTAGGTTTTCCAGGAGGTTTAGCCGCTGTTTTCATTTCTTGTGAGAGCCACCGTATTAGTGGGGTAAGAGCTCCAGTCTGAGAGCTGAAACACATTGCAAAAGGGTTCGTTACGAATAAGCCTAATACTACATGCATAAAAACAATGAGATTTATGAACTTCATGTTGCTTTTGTTATCTTCTTACCCAACGCTGTTGTCGTTGAAGTATTGATCTCTGGAAATAGTGAATCGACGACCTCTTCTCAATATCATGTTGAATCGATCTGTAAAGCATTAGCATACATATAAAGAAATCTAAATCTTTTGCCCGATCCTTATAGCATTTGATATTTTTCCTTTAACCTCACTCTCTATATTATGTAAACTATCTTCTAATTTCCTTAATGATTCATCTTTAACATGTAATTCTTGCTTTGCTTTATCAAGCTTCATGATGGATACGAACCAGCCCAAGTTAGACTAATATATCACTTCAGTTATTTTTTTGTGAGATAAAAATAATAATAGATCGTATTTACCATTAGTTTCATCTTCTAAATCTCACTTTTATCAGTCTGCGGCAATGCCCAGCTCAACCCTTCTAACTACTGTTGCAAAGTTTAATGAGCTCAAAGTCTCATTCAGGTCATATTCCAGGGGACCAATTCGCACGAACATTGAGGTCTTAGACTCTCCACCTGAAATAGGTCAAATAACCATCCATACACTTTACATTAATGCTTCAAATCCCAACCTATATACCGAGAATTGAACTGAAAATTGAATTACCTAATGAGTCCTGAAGTAGATCAATAAACGTGTGAGCTCCTATAAAGAATATGATTGTTTTTATTTGCTAATGCAGGGATACCTATCGATGTCACTTAATAGTATACTATATATACTGTTACCACAACCATTTTCCCACTTCCTACATACACAAAGAATAAATAATCGAATAGATTTTAATGGAGATCCTATTGCAATATTCCATTTTACGCATATTCAAAGGATAACATCTATATAGACGGGAAACAATTTCTTTATGTTTAACCTTCATAATAATTTAAAATCTACATTAGGACAAAACTAAAATCCCCGTGGGTGTTGGACTGGACCGAGAAACAAACCAAACAAAGCACACCCTCGAGGGCTGAAATAGGCCACACAAACACCAAATACCTCTTTGGTGTTATTGCTGAACCGAGGACCAACCAAGGCAAACAAATACACCCTTTTCGGGCTGAAAATAAGCAAATCAAACACCCCTGTTGCGCAGAAAATCAGGCAGCAACGCACCCTTTTTAGTGCAGAAAATCAGCAGCAAACACACCCCTTTTAGTGTAGAAAATCAGCAGCAAACACACCCTTTTTAGTGCAGAAAATCAGCAGCAAATGCACCCTTTTTAGCGTAGAAAATCGGCAACAAACGCACCCTTTTTAATGTAGAAATTCAACAGCAAACGCACCCTTTTTAGGGCTGTATTGCAGCAAACAAACGCCCGTTGTTGGGGCTGATAATATGCAGAACCAAACGCCTCTTTGGGCTGGAAAATGAGCTGAACCAAGCGCAACCTTGTGCAGAAAAATAAGCAATGAAACAAAACTTTTTGTTGGGTTCGAATATCAGTAACAAACACCCTGATGTGGGTTCTTTTCCAGTCGAACAAACCAAGACCAACACCCCTTATTGGGTGGTCTGTTGGATCGAAACATAAGCAAGAACAACCAAACGAAGCGCACCCACTTGGGTGTTAGATTCAACCTAAACAATCACAACGACACCTCTTTGGGGCTGTCATGAACCAGGCCAAACAATCACCACTTTTGGTGGGTTTTCCAGCCGAGTGACAAACAAACACACCTTTCGGGGTGGTTTTTAGCCGAGTGCAAAAACCAAAATAGCCATAAGCGACTAAAAGCTTAAATGGGCAATTCAAGTACAAAATAGATTATGAACTTATTCAAATAAGCTAAAGAGAAAAAGAAAGAAAATCAAATCAAATAGGCCAAACACCCTTTGGTGTGGCTGTGACCAAGAAACAACAAACACCCTCTTTGGGTGATTTGTAGCCGAGAATTATTCCAGCGGCCCTTATGGGGTGGCTGTGACACGCAAAACGGACAACAACCAAACACACCCTTGCAGTGTGGGCTGTGACACGCAAACAAATACCACTTTGGGTGGCTTTCTGAGATAAACAAACCACCCTCTTTCATGGGATACGGTTGGCAGTAGCAAAAACAAACGCACCCTTGGCAAAACAATCCAAAATTGAATAAGCTAACCAACACCCTCATTAATAAACTAATAAGAACATGAGCTCAAAACCAAAACCAGCCTGAGTCGTGACCCTCTCTGGTCTTGACTCGTAACCCAAACGGGTTCAATACCTGACACGAATCAATAATAAACAAACACCACTCTTTCAATTAGTCTTAACCACATGAATTTGATTATTAAAACATGTTTAATCTAGTTTGTATATCCACGAAAACTTGCAAAATCATTATGTATACAATTTTTAAATAAAGATAATGGAAAGAATAGATTGTGTGTCAAGATTACCCACGATAGGCAAGAGGTAACGAAGGGTGAGGAAGGAGGTAGTGAACACACAAACAAAAAACTATAAAAATCCTAGCGTGACCCAACAGCCACCAACTAAAACCAATTCGAACCCACAACCTTCAGACCATGTGGTGTTCTGAAGGTTTGCGTTTGTTTCTTTATGTTCCAATATCGAATCAACATAGCATCATCTGTACGTAAATAGCAAGAAACAATCATAAAGCAGAATTTCATAAATCTTTATTACCAAATTTTCACAGTTACATACCTTTATTATTTGATATTCCGGGTATACTTTTGCTTGCTTGTTATTTCTACAAAGGAATACTCAAAAAGTATCAACTACAAAGCTAGCGCTTGGTTAGATCCATCACTGCTCAACCTATTTTCAGAAGACCTGAACCCGCATGTTATGTTAAAAGCAATACGTAAGATATTTAAAACGCCATTTAAGCATCGGAAGAGTAGAATTTGCATCTATACAATATTGCATCAGCGTTTTTTATTAAATCCTTAAATTAGTGACAAGTTTACTACATTCCTAACCCCTAACATCAACCAATATCAGATTACAAAGTAAAATACTTGTTCCTTCAGTCAAGCACTATAGACTTTTTGGTGCTCTCAGTGACATTTTTGACCTTCTGCAGCTCAGCCACCACAGCTTTCAAGGGTTCCTTTAACTTGTTTTTGTTAGCCTGAAATACAGCAAAGAACTTTAAATGGAGCAGCTCATGGTAAACTCATAACTAAAACTTGCCTCTCCTTAAGAATGACAGCGTCTTAAAGTTAATCTTCACGACAGCTGCAAAAAGAAAAGTCACAACTGTATCTCCTTACAAAACATCTAATTCTATGAGCAAATGCCTTAAAAATATGGTATTCTAACCTGTAACCAAACCATTAATCAATTCCTGTAACAAAAAGAAAAAGTTACGAAACAAAACATGAGCTGCAATATTTGAAGTAATGATGATTTCATATACATGCTCATAAGTACATCATACCATGGAGTTTACTCATGAAATGATGGAGAAATATCGTTGTCACATCAGTAGTCTTTAGTCAATGATCTGCATTATGAAGATTATTAGTAATCCGAAAATCACATTTTCTCACGCCATCAAGGACATCACTCAATGCCCTAGCAAACATCTTAAACTATAAGGTATTTGGCTGTCATGATCTATTACGCAAAAGCACTGGACAGTAAATATCACTGTCACTTTTTTCGAATATAGTCTGCTTATACAATAATCATTCAGGATGTTATCCTGTTTTGTTCTTTCGACTTCCTCCATTTTAGGACATTAACACACGCCTCATTGGCATATGTCACCAAGATAAGATACACAAGCTCATCAACAGAAGCACAGAGATACCGAAAACCAAGAAGCTACTAAATGCTGAAAGAGTGGAAATGTAATATTAAATCTAATATGAGACAGATGAAGCGTAATCTAATTGGACGCTACCTCATTAGCTTTTCGTGGAAACCGCAAGTCAACACTAACAAAATCAAAATTTCTATCAATCAAATAGCATCCATCCCATGTTATTAACATCATATATCGTGTTCCATCTGCTTTCCACGTTGTATAATAGTACTGCTGCCTCAAGAGTTATAAGTTTTCCCTGCATTAGGAAACTCAAAAGCATAAGAACATTAGCATTAGCAAACATTGTAACTCACCTTATTATAACCTGTGCATGTGACATTCTTTGTATATGCATTCTCATGTAATGTCGCTTCAATACTAAGAATAACGTATAACTATCTTTCAGCTAACATCCTTAAGTCTACACATTGCACATAGTCGAAGTATTTCATCCTACACAAAAACGCAACACAACAACATGATAAACTCAAAGAAAAAAAAATTAAAAAAACTATATCCAAATATTACCATGATATAGTGCACCACCATTTTCCGATACTTCTCATTATCAACTGATATGGATCGTCTCCGATGACTTAGTAACCACAACGGAAATTGATCATTGTTAAAAAATCATTACCACATGCTTCAAGAACCTGACATGTTGTTCAACAATAATTTAAACCCTACTTTTATCAAGAACCCTAATGTCAAAATCAAGAATCAATCGTGAATTTAGTATCAAATAAATCATAACTCAAAGATGAAAAACAAAATCTTACCTTGGAAAAACTTTCCATCCAACAGAGTCTTCTTTACTTTGCCACAACAATTTAGTGCATGCATGCCTACTAATAAGAGTTGTATAGTCAAGTAGATAACCTGATTAATTTAGGATGTGAAGAATATGAAACAATTGGAGCCTCCAAGAGATGAACGAAACTACACCAAAGACACATTAAAAATTATTAAAATCATAAAATCATATATGATGGAGTTTTCTTCCCATCCATTATCATTATGCAATATATTAAGAATCATTAAGAAGATTAGATATTCAAAGACAACATACCTTAGGAGCCAGGAACTTATTAGCAATTCAGTACATATACCGATTTTCTTTCTTAATATTCATTTGCTTGAGGATCATATATAGTTGGTAGTTCAGAGGTGTTTATTAAGGTTCTGAATATAAAAAAATGATATAATGTGAATCCGGCAATAATTAAGGAATAAATAATCATCACTAAGTTGTAGGGATTCTCATAATTATCTCATTAGATTTCAATAGCCATTTATATATTATAGTATCTACGTAATTATCAAAATAACTTTTCATTTAAATGGTAAACACACAAGTTATTAATGCTACTCTTACAAACAACCTTTAAAGTTCCTGAGACCTTTATCAAGATATTGAAGCCTTTCATATGATTTCTTGACATGGATAAAGCTGCAACTAAAATTAACACTTCAGCCCATGTCTTACACAAATTTCGGATCCAATATATAGCTGGTCCAATGAATAATAACTTATTCATAAGCCCAAACAAAAATCCGGATATAAACATAGTGAGAAAGCAACACAACCCTGATCCCCAATTACCTCATCTTTATCAATCCGCCCCCGTTACCACTAATTACTCTCACAAAAAAAAACTCCTCAGATCCATCATCATTTCAGTTGTTACTATCAGCAAATACCATGTTTTTAGTTGTAGCTTTATCCTCTCAACTCTCGGGCTCCCAACTCGATTTACCCACCCGATTCAAGTACTCGATGAGCACGGGGCGGTGTACCCGCTCGGGTAGCTCTACTCGATGAGCATACCCGTGAATGTAACTGTTTAATGGAGTATATAATGAACCCATTCTTTAGAGCACTAGGTGTCACGACATGCTTTCTCTCACGCGCCCCCGCCACATCAACATCTCATTTTTCCACAACAAACCCCTCCTCACTCATAACAAACCTCAATCTCTTCATTCGTGGGTTCACCACTACTACTTTATTTTTTTATTCAATTTTTCAAATAAATTAAATTCATTTCATTAAAATAAAAATACAATATATATTGAAAAAGAAAATAAAAGAAAACAAAAACTTATCTCAAGAAAATAAAAGAAAAACTTATCTCAAAAAACTTATCTCTATATATATATAAAATACAATGCCCCAATCCCAACCGCCCAAAAAAATGTCTTCTCTCCAAAATACTTTTCGCACATTCACACACACACACATTTTACACACACACACAAATATATATTGAAAAAGAAAATAAAATAAAAGCTTATCTCAATGTTTGTCGATGGTTTCTCCGTCAGCAGCATTTACGACTCTTCCCACTACGACGGACTGAAGTGGGCTGTCAAACGAACCACTACGAAGCCGCCACGGACTCATGCGAGCTCACTGCAAGCCCACACCGTGTGCTCTTAGGATTGTCATAACTAGCTAAAAATACTAAGAAGAGATTTACAACGATCAAGATATGCATTAAATAAATCAAATCATTAATGAAATGAGTAAACGCTAAAAAAAAGACTTGATGTTTACCAAGTTATTTACCAAAAGCTTTTCAAAAAACTTCAAAAGGTTTTTGATGCAACGCAAAACCCTTTCAAAAGCATTTTAGAATAATAAAAGAATCTTGACTCATCACAGACGCTCTAAGCCCAGCATTTAAACCAGCCGAGTAGTGCAAACTCGAGCTCGACTCGAATTCTAAAACTCGAGCTCGAATTTGACTCGCTTCGGTCGAGCTTGATATCAAGCTCCAGTTCGACTCGTCATTTAAAGCTCGAGCTCGAAGCTCGACTCGACTATACTGCTTACAATGCCTTTTTTCATCCCCAAACTATATTTACAAGATTTATCATAAACCCTAATTGCATGTCGAAACCAAAGGGCATATATTATTAAGATAAATAATTTCACAACATGGATTTTACATTATGAAAAGTATGAAGAGATTCTGTATTCCAATTGATGATATCGTTTTTACAACTCTTCTAAGAAGAAATACTAGACGCTTTTTATTATAATCGTTGGAATATCTAATATGTTTATATTTTTGCGCTTAATGTTTGATAATGTTCACCCTTTTTGTTTCGTGGTAGATCTAATATGTTTAGCATGAGTGTTCATCATAATGGTGTTTTTAAATATCGCCGCAGCGTGGAGAAGTTTATGAGGCCCTATGCAAAATCGCTTATATAATAACAAACATCACGCTTAAAAATAATTTTTTCAAACGATATAGGTTTAGTTTTATGAGTTTTTCATCACCCCGCCCACTTTAAATAAAGTTTAACAAATATTTAGAACAATATTTCATATATCGTCACCATTTTGATGTTGAAATGAATTTTGAGGCTACAAATATATAAAGAAATATATTTTGAGACCCCGGAAACTTTGATGTCCTGTGCGGTAGCACACCTTGCACACCATCGTATACGGCTCTGCTGGCCTGATAGAATATACAATGGATGTAAGGAAATCATAGTTGATTTGGTTGATGTTGATATCGTGTCGCTTGAAGAGTTAGATGTTCTTATGTATGAAATGGATTACTTAGCTAGGCAAAACAAATTACTATTACTTTGTTAAGCCCGGTAGTAATTTAGATAATGGTTTGTATAAGTTATGACACTGTGAACTATAAATTATTGAAAGATCTTGTCAATGACCATAAGATGTTAGAAGTTTATGTTGAAAATGGTAAACGAGATCGATCTTAGTGTAATTATTCCAAACTCAATTAGGACAATTATTGATGAGGTAGATGCATCAAAGAAGAACACAAATATTGCTATTGTTCCATATTGCTAAAAAATTATTCTTAGAAAACATTGTTAATGAGCCCGTGTTAGACCATTTAAGTCAAGTTACGCAACCATCTTCGAAGTCAATACTTTGGACAATCTAGTCATTGGTAGAAGTTGAACCTTTTCTTTATCTCGTAGAGGTCTCACAAATCAAGATGAGTTACGTGATGGAAATGAGCAAATAGATAAACATGTCGACTATATGAAAATAGATAAACCAGAGAGGTCTCACAAATCAAGATGAGTTAGGTGATGGAAATGAGCAAATAGATAAACTCGTTGATTATATCCAAATAGATAAACTTGTAGAGGTCTGTTAAACTGAAGATGAGTTAGGTGATGGAAATGCACAAATAGATAAAGTTGTTGACCATATGCAAAAAGATAAATCTGTGGAGGTCTGTCAAATTGAAGAAGAGTTAGGTGATGACAATGAGAGTGAAACAAATAGTTATGAGAGTGATGATGATATTAATGAGAACATTCAAGATAGAAACATATTGGTTGATGATGAAAATACTTTTGAGGAGCCTGATATTGATGTTTTTCTGTTCCAAGTGAGTAAGACTATACAGTTACCCAATATAAGAAGCTCTAGACAGATACCATATGATTTATTTGTGCAAAATGACTTAGATGTTATAAATAATAATGAGTTTTAAAGTGGTTCTAAAAATGATCTAGAGTTTGTACTTAGGAAGAAAAAGTTGAGGGCATACAAGAAATAAAATTTAAGTGAGGTGAAGAAGTTGCCGAGGAAACATTCTTTTCAATGGTCAAAATTTTCGCTCGCAAAAGGAAATAAAGACACGGTTAACCCGCATTCAATAGAAACTAGAGGAAATGGCAACCGATAAAGAATGACAAAGCAAGAGTTAGGGGCTAAGTGTGGGTACAATACCAACAGGGTCCAAGTGAAGGTGTTGGGTCAAGTACATCCCCAAATAAAAGAAAGGGTCCATTAACTAGAGGAACAAAAGAAAGGAATCTATGAGAGCATGCAACGAGGAACCAAAAGAGTGCCCATGGTTATCAGTATGTAGCAAAAGAAAAGCGCCGATATATTGACTGTTAAAACTTATAGGATGAATACAAATGTTTGCAATTAAGAGAGATAAAAGTTTGTGACTACAAATTTCTCTCAAAGCAAATACTAGACCAAGTTCAAGTCAATCCAGATATTCTAATTAGTATCATAGAGATCAACCTCCAAACAAATTGAAGTTCAAGTGTCTATGCAAAAGGCATTAAAGGCAAAAAAACAAGGCATAAATTGAGACTAGGGTGATCATAAGTTACAATACACCATGTTGAGAGACTATGTTGTAGAGTTACATAAACAAACCCTTATATAGCGCTTATGATAAGTGTACAAACCGCAATGCATCCTCTAGTCCAACAAGTTTTCAAGATAATTTATGTATGCTTAGGTGCTTTGAATGCAGGATATAAAGTTTGTCAAAGAGAGTTGTCAAGATTAGATGATGCTTTTATGAGGGTCATTTTATTGGTCAACTATTGGCATTGATAGCAACAATGGAATATACCCATTAGTCTATGTCAGCTGTGTTTTAAAAAGAATATTAATGGACTCGGTTTCTTCAATGTCTAGCATATGATCTTAACTTGCGCCAAATTAGAAAAAGGTAATGTCAATGTATAGTCGATTATATTTACTTATATTATTGATAAATGATACTTTTATTAGTAATGAATTGGGTTCCTTTGTACAAAGTTATCATTCCAACTTTAGTAGCAAGATTTCTAGTGTAGAACACGATTCTGCTTGAGGCACATCTATGAGAATATAAACTGCAATGGAATGCTAGAGCCATAAGGATCATTTGTGGAGATGTGCGATAGCACAACCGTCCAACATTTTGAGGCAAATATGCTTTCATTCAAGAGTTTTAGCAAATATGCCCATGCTTGGTTAAGTAAAATACTACCAATCCATTGGTCAAGGTCACATTTTTCGTGTACTAAATCTGTCTAATCGCACATCTTTTATGTTTTAACATTGTTGTTTGTATTACTAAAACATCTTTTATACTTGTATAAGGAGAGCTTATTCGATGTGTTGCTTAATAATATTTGTGAAGTGTTTAATAGAAAACTAGTGGGAGGTAGGCACCAAACCATCATTATCGCTTTATAATACATTAGAGTATATTGTATGAATAAAATAGTCAATTTTGTGAATGTAATTAACATAAATGATGGGCCATTAACACAAAAGGCAACACGCATGTTAGACTTGATTAAGAAAGAAGCTTATAAGTACAAGATGTTAGTGGAATGAAGGAGATAAGTATCGTGTTAGTGGATGGGGAGATAAGTGTTGTGAATGTTGTAACTAGGGATTGTACTTGTAGAAGATGAGAGATTACACGATGCCATGTAATATGTTTTGCTACCAATCAATATATGGCATTGAATGGAAAGCAAGTAAGATATATAGAATCATGGGCACATCCATGTTACTTGCTTAAGACTTGGTCGAAACTTACAAACACACTATCCAACCTATAAGTGTTTATCGAATTGGGAAAGTAAAATGTTCCCGCAAGCATTCTTCCACCTATACATCAAAGAACAAATGGTTGGCCAAGAAAGGAAAGAACTAGGGCAAACATCAAAATGATGATAATGATCCGTATAGTTAGTTGTCACAGCCTTGTAAGAGTGCGCTTGTTGCAATGTTGACACAACAAGAAAACATGTCTTAGGCAAGGAGGTGTAATGAAAGTCAAGGCAAGTGGACGCCAATCTCAAAAATTAGGTTCATATTCCCACCAATTGTCGCATTAAAGAAGAAGACACACGTTAAAAGTAAGAAGGTTAAAGCAAATAAACAAGTCGGAGGTCAAACCGGTGCTTAATCTCAAAGTCATCTCGCAACCAACTGTGGTCAACTGAAAGTCATGTTCAAGCAATTGTTGGCCAACTGAAAGCCATGTTTACAACTCGTTCCATCTGCTTTCAATGTCATAGACAAGTTCAAACAAATGTGGTTCGGCCTCAATATGAAAGTCAAGTGCATGCGGTTCGTTCGTGTGTGACTTCAAAACCAATATGGACTAAGAAGATTTTAGCAAAGAAGAATGACCTCACCATAGGTCATATGTGTGAAATATTTCAAAGACAATATATTTCATTTAATATGTATTTCTAGACAATATTTGTACTTTAAACAATGTGTATTTGTATACTTTGTAGACTAACAAATTTTATGTATTTGGAATTATATCCATTTCGCCATCTATGAAACCATCTCATGTTAGTTTATTTACGGATCCAAATTGCATTTTCTATGTATATTACTTGGATATGTGTTTTGACTTGGATCATGTTAGTATTTTGATAAGGATTTAAACATACATTTTAGAGGGTCATTTAAGCCCTAAATCAACACATTTTATATCCATATTACTTAAAATCGCTCCTTTTCACATTTTAGGTCTTTTGGAAGCAAAATGCTGGAATGAAACATATTTGGACGAAAAGGAGCGAAAACATGAAGAAAACGACAAAGTCAAGACGCAAGCTAATCTTAAAGCCTGACGGCGTCCCATCTCAAAGGGCGACGCTGTCACTTGTTGAAGATTTTGATTAAAGACCAAGCGACGGCCCTGGTGATTTTCTGGTTCCAAAGCCCGACGACGCCATGTGTTAATTCCGAGGACGCCACCCTTTGTTTTACACCGTAAGACCAAGGTACAAATCCTGCACGACGTCCCTATTGAAGATGCACGGCGCCACACTCATAAGTCGACGCCGTCCCCAACAATGACTCGGCCAAACAAAACCCTAATGACGGTGACTACCGGCCACTAAAAAATGATGATTGCCGCACTTGTAAATCTATAATAGAATTCAATTTTTTTGCATTTAGGGAGGTAGAACTTTGGAGAGCAAACCCTAGTTTGGTTGTAGTCCGAATTGGGCAGTATTTTGGGGTTCCATACCCTTCTTTACATCATAAGATAAGTTTGTTAACCCATATTATCATTATCTCTACCCCATGTTTAATTGTTTGTGTATATGCTTGCTTGTTTACCATGAGTAGCTAAATTATCATTGTGTTTGCTTAGATCTATGAAACCTATATGTTAATTATTGTTAGGTTTTCTCTTGTCTTGATTGGTAGACGCTAGAGTAAGGAAAACCGGCTTTTCTTTAATTGTTGCGAGCTTGAATGTCCTAAATAGAAAAAGCTTAAGAGTGCACCTAGGACATCGCAGTGTTTATTGTGTGAGTTGTAGCTTTGGGATAATAGAGTATTCGGGAAGATACTTAGGTACTTGGCATCCCGGATAGTCTAGAAGAGAGTTATGATTCATATAATCGGGGAGTTTAGCACCGCCTATGACTAAATGGAATACAACGCACCAATTAAGATGAGGATTTGACAATTCAACCGACCAATAAAAGATAACTAGGAGTAAGAACGCTCTAAGTAAACACATTTTTAATCATCAAAAGAGCACACCCACATTAACATAGCCTATCTTTCCCTTTCAATTGTGTAAGTAGTTAGTAGTTTAATTAAAAGTAGTTAAAATATGTGGAAAACTAGAAGGGGGTTGAATAGTTTTGCCAATTAAAACTTCCTTTAAACTATTTAGATCGACTTATGTCAATCTATTTAGACGTGTGTGTTGGATGTTGATAAACAAGCATATAAAAGTATGTAATGAAAGGATAAGAGTAAGAAGCACAAAACCACAACGAGTATTTATAGTGGTTCGCCACAAGGACACCTTCCTGCCCTACTCCACCCCCGAGTCACCTACCGAGAGTTCGTAAACACTACACCAATATCCTTATGGCGGAGAAGTTTCACAACGCCGCCTACCCTTTTTCCGGCTAGGCTAACCACCGTGTTCTTTCACTCTAAGGTGAACCAAACCTACACAACGTAGCCTACCCTTTATAAGGTACTAGGCTAAGTACCTAGTTCTTTCACACCAAGGTGAACCACACCTACACAACGTCGCCTACCCTTTATTAGATACTAGGCTAAGCACCTAGTTCCATTGCAATGGAGGAACTACTACCCAACACTACACCAACGACTAATCCCAAAGGAGATCCACCTTTTACAACATCATCAAGGATATCAATATCCTGGATCTAGTACTAGTCTATCTTGTACATCGAAACACACCATATCGAATGTACATCTAAGGCACCTTCACTAATGCCTTTAATTAGATCTTCAAGACACCCTTCACTAATGTCTTGTGTCTTGACTTCTAAGCACCCTTCAATAATGCTTCTAGTCTTGACTTCTAAGCACCTACCACAAGTGCTAATGATGGACGATAGATACCCTTCACTAATATCTTCGCCTCGACACTTGAGACACCTTTCACAAATGTCTTCAACACTTTAGGAAAAGAAAACAATCATCAACAAGAAGACTTCAAGAGTCTTGATGATGAGGAAGCATGGCAACTCATGGACTGAGCTTGCTTTTTCAAAGGTGGTGATCTCGCCTTTAAGAGGAACCTAGAAGATCACACAAAACAAAACTACAAACATAGATCTCTTGGATCTGAGGTTAGAGAGTTTTCAACTCTAGGGAAAGTATGTTAGAAAGGGATAAGAAACAATGAAGAAATGGCTCACTATTTATAGAGGAAAAATTCTACTGTTCCCCGGATCCCACGGATCCCTTCCTGTAGGATATAGGATTTCACAAACACATTTAAACCATAATCACATGTGGCGTTCAAGATGTTTAGAGAGAGAAAGTTCTAAAGAAAGAAAGGGAAGAGAGTTGGGAACTATGTGAAACAAAGAAAATGGTATTGAGCCCAACCTCTACCTTGGGAGGTAGAGGGTATTTATATTGTCTTACAAATAAACGCCACCTACGGGTCGTGGATCGTGCATACAGAGGGTAAAGACCCGTCTCTCCACTGCAAGCATTTAACAAACTACTTACTAACATAACTCGACTACGACTACGAGCTTTCTATCGAATACATATACTTGAGGTGACCGACTTTTAACGATCGAATTTTCTAATTCCTAACAATCTCCCCTGCGAGGTCACCTCAATTTACAATGAATACGAACAGATATTACATTAGATTGTTCTAGGATTCTTGATTAAGTTCTTTGCTCAAGAGCTCGTAGTCTTTGATTCTTCATGTTCCGCGATGTTTGATAATTTCAAGCGGAGGTCTTTAATCGATCCACGGATGATGAGTTTTGAGCCAACATTGAGATCATCGCCTAATCATAAATCTCGACTCATCCATCGCGGTGTTGGTATTCGTGATGTCGCGGACATTTGGACCGACATGCTCACATTCGGATCATGATATATTCTCATCGAGTAGCGAAGCTTTACCGATTCATGATATTTGCAGCAGAAGATAGCGTAAGCATGGAGTGAAAGTATCGAGTTGTTGAAGCACTTATCATGATTTCTTTAGAGATGAATGTTTAGCGCAGCACGCGGCTATGGATCGACCGCTTCATTCGATCACCGAAACGCCGGGCGACTGCATACAACAATTAGCAATAAAGTGCACGAAAGTGTCTTTGATCACTTTTGTTGAATTGAGATACACGCCCACGGCCCTCGCTGATCAAGACAAGCATCGCTCGATCTGTATAATCAAGAATTTCCTCGACAGGTTTCGCAACGCTTAGTCGTTTCAAACCGAACGCCTCAAAGAAGACAACACAGAGTGAGTGAACCAAATAATTGAGATTCACCGATTGATGAAAAGTGTTGGGAATTATATTTGAGTTGATTATGACAAAATATGAAAGATGAAGGTTTTATGAAGACAATTGATGAAGATAGAAAGACAAGGACTTACTTGTTAAAGAAGACTTTATTATTTAGTCCCTAGTAGTCAATTGTAACTCTAGACTCTCTAGTATATAAAGAGAGGCGTGGAATTAGATTTAAAGTGTGTCAAGATGTGAACACCAAAGGCGCAGTGTGCATGCGCTAGGGATGCCTAGGGTGATGGTTAGTTGTTAGTTCCCAGGCGATGTTCATGTAAACGCCTAGGTTAGTATTTAGTATATTAGTGATTAGTTCCTAGGCGTATGTTCATGTAAACGCCTAGGTTATTAGTTAGTAGTTACTAGACGGTTCCTATAAACGCCTAATATTAGTAAAGTGTTTAGTGATAGAGATGATGACGAAGAACCTTGTTCAATAACAAAGAATTGATTAGTTTATTCCACGCATGTTATTAGTCTTTGTTATTGATTCCTAGCTGCTTATAAACGATCTCATCAATTGGCATCGAGCGGGAGCTCTTGATATAGGGATCTGCACAAGGTTTTCAAGAAAAGATACAAAATTCAAGTCATAAAATTTTTCGTATCTTTATGCAGGTTGTTTTTAAATAGCGATAACTTTTTCGTTAACCGCTGGATCGGACGAAATTTTAGGTGAACGTTTCTATATGACAATCGAACTTTTCATCGGAGGGATTTTCGATCCGAGCATTTATACAAAAGATATAAGGTGTCAAGTTGGTCATCAAGGCGCTAAAAACGAATTTTAGGGTTTTCAAGGTTTGATTTTGTGATTTTCTTATTCTTATGGTTTATTCAAACATGGAAATCAAGTTTATTATCAAACTCATATATCGCATCACATGGTCGTCTATTTAATTCTACTTGTGCGATATTCATGATGGAATTTGGAACCTATTGTCACGACGATCTAATTGCAAGCGATACAAAGTTTATCTTTATTGTTGTCGAGATCTTTTCAAGATTTTAGGTTTTCGAGCAAGTCATCGGATATTCAAACCCTCGAATGAGCATTAATACGATGCTTATTGGTTTTAACACAAACAATATAAGGTTAATTGGAAGCTAGAGTTCATAAAACCCTAGTATGCTATCGCTCGCTGATTTATTCCTCACGCTTTTCGATCGATTACACTTCAAGGGTTTAGGTTTACTCTTGCTCGTTATTGTTTTTTATTCCAAGGTACCGCCCAGGTTCGGCTCCAAGGTACCGCTTAAACATAGTTACCGATGGGGAACAAAGCATCACGAAGTTAGTGGCTCATTGGAAGAAGTTATGTTGTTCAAAGTACACGAGAAACAAGGTTGATAATATGATTGTTAGTACCATCATGCTTCCCACCGTACCGCTTGAAGGAGATTAATGAATGAGGTGATTACTTGTGTGAAAGTGGCAATGGAGAGAATGTAATGAGCTCATGCATTGGTATTATGATGTTTGACTTTTTCTGTATGGTTTAATTCTCCTCATACGCATGGTGTGATCTTGTGGGATAATACAAAGAATACAAGGGTACATGACCTAGGAAACCCTAGTGAGTCGATGTGATTGGTGATTGGATAGCACACAAGTGGAGCAGATGGCTGTGTTACTATTGTGTACGAGGGTTTGCATAATACATAAAGGTTGACATGAGAAAGTGTGTCATATTCTGATTGGTTTTCATTCGCTTTATATTGGGTACCAAAATTAGGTAAGGTTAGTTTCTTGGAGCATGTTCGTTAATACTAGTCTGATATTGGTTTATTTGTGCTAACTGAGAAAAGACAAATAGATTTTAACGCTGGTTGTTTAAAGGCGACGAGTTGATTGGAACTTATGCTCATGATATTGTTTGGTTTTCAATCGGTATCATGGTTTTGGTCTACTAAAGGTTACCGGTATTCACTACTTGTTTAGGTTCAAGATTTATTGCAGTTCTTGGTGATCAAACGGTTAAAGTTTCTGCTAGCGCCTTGTAAACTGCCGCCACGTATCGTGTCTCTCACGTTAGTTAGAGACCATTTGTCGCCGCAACTGAAGGAGTTAGGTTATGAGTTTTATCATTGCTTATACTCAAGGTAATGTTGCGTGTCAAGGTACCGCTACCCTTTCACATCAAAGTACCGCTTCCCCTTGAAAGCACCGCCAGACGTTATGCCATTTGAAGGTACTCGTCCCAAATATGGTGTGTCGTCCCAAATACATGGTACGCCTTATTCCTATTGCATGGTAATTTGTATATTGATCCGAGCACATGGGACAATATGATGAAGCATCGATCGAGTCACTTTATATGTTGGTGATGCTATAATCTTGCATGTTAACCGCAAGATCGCACGCGTGATATGGACAAGTGATGTTTGGACGCAGCATCACCGGTCCCAACTCGCATTACTTGTTGATTTATTGGTTTGGTAGATGTAAATGATTTTAAGAGGTTCTTTGATGAGTGATTATTGAGCTCAATGGTGTAACTCGATATTGGATGCTTATGTGCATGTTAATATTGGATGGTGGACTGCGGACATGGACATGACATCATCGGTCTTTAAATTGTGAATCGTGAATAAACGCGGGACTAAACCGATTGCGGATCCATACATTAAGGTTGGAAGCTTTGTTTTGAAGTGTTACTTGCTACCGATTCATACTTTATGGGCAAGAATGCTTTGAATAATGTTGCGATATTTAATGCTATTAGGGTATTCATATTGGATAATGCATGATTGGTTCTCGGTGAAGTATCTCTGACTTGAAAGAAGTTTGAATTTTGGTTTGTTTTGGTTCTCTAATAGATTGTGATATTGAGAAGTCAAGTTTGAGAGGTTTTGGACATGCATTAATATACTTTTGATTGGTCAAGAAGATTAGTATCACGATCTATTCAATATGTTAACAGCTTGTACATTGTCAGATATTTTAGTGATATGAGTTTATGATTCGATAATGGTTGGTTATGACGAAAGTATCGCAGATGACGAAAGTACCGCTTGTGATGATGAAAGTATCGTCAGAGTTTTGCAAATGATTTGTATGCTTTGTCACGTAAAAAGTGTCACTAATGATTGGGAGGAAGGAGAATGCAACATAGTGACGCTTTAGTGACGTAAAAGTGTTGCTAATAGGTTTGTTTTGGAATTAAGGGAAGTCATACATGGATTTGATTCTCACTGGTATGGAGTTTATTTAGATTACACACACTATTTAGATATTTGTTCATGGTTGTTGAAATCAAAGTTGTTTCTATTTAGCTTCTCCTAGTAGATTATGACAAAAAGGGAAGAAAGGCGACAAAGTCGGGTTTTGCAACTTGAAGATTATTAGTGATTGCATGTTTAAGGGAAGTTCTTATCTTTCATGACATCTTAACTCTGTGGGAAGTTCGTGTTATTTGGTTTTGTCATTATCAACTAGGGAAGATTGTTGGAATTATATTTGAGTCGATTATGACAAAATATGAAAGATGAAGATTTTATGAAGACAATTGATGAAGATAGAAAGACAAGGGACTTACTTGTTAAAGAAGACTTTATTATTTAGTCCCTAGTAGTCAATTGTAACCCTAGACTCTCTAGTATATAAAGAGAGGCAGGAATTAGATTTAAAGTGTGTCAAGATGTAACACCAAAGGTGTGCAGTGTAAGCGCTAGGGACGCCTAGGTTTTAGTTAGTCGATTAGTTCCTAGGCGATGTTCATGTAAACGCCTAGGTTAGTGTTTAGTGGTAGAGATGATGACGAAGAACTTGTTAATAATAACAAACGATGTTTTCTTATTCCACGCGCATGTTATAATCGTTGTTATTGTTATCCCCAGAGCTCATAAACGATCTTATCAAAAGAGATTTGAAAACAATCGTACCGCTTCAATAGAAATTGTTTTTGCAATACAATGAAGGTTTTAATGAAAATCAATTATCAATCATAAACACCTTTATTTTGAAATATTAGTACATAGTCGATGTGCTAACGAAAGAGTTTTTAAGCACAATGACCGGTTTTTCAAAGGTATCCGCTAATCCATAACTGAACCAAGATTGATTCAAAAGATTGAATCGCCCATTGTTTCGCTCAATTGTCACATGGTTGATCTATTGATAGATCTCACATGCCACCCACCGTGAGCTTGTTTGATGTTGGCTCCGTAGGCTTTCCATCTTCATTGTGAATATGTTTGCATATCACTCGCATGTTCTGTAATACCACAAGGATAATGCGAGGACTCATAAGATATAATCTCTTTCCACATTGTGTGAAAGAGAGTCTTCATTGACAAAGGTCCTAAAGAGATTTATTTGACGATCTCGTGGCTCTAGACTCAATTGTGCATATTTTGGTTCCTATGCCGAGACTAGGAGAGGGTCTCTTCTTCAATATCAACAATCTCTAAGAGAAAGTCGATAGATAGTGTCGGCCTCCTGAGAATGAAACAAGCCTTTAAGAGGAACTTGAGTGGTTTGGGAAGTTGAAGTGCAAGCAAGGCCACCGTCCATGACGCCTTGTCTTCAATACCGATGTTACCTTGGTAACCACCAAGTAGTATATGAATTGAACCTCTGTCGCCTCTAAGGTTGAATAAATGGAGGGCTATTTCTTTTCACCCTTTTCACATTTAATTTTTCATTCTTCAACCTCTTCAAGCTTACCGAGACTTCATAACTAGAACCTTGTTGGGTTTATTCCAAGACTAGCTCGCCTCATCCGCACTCTTCCCATATCTCACTTTTCTCCTTTTTCATCATACCAAGGACTTACACTAACTAGTGGATTGTCCTCGGTAGATCCTCCGTTCGCGGATCACGGAGCAAATATCTAACCTTATCATCCTTATACCACCGTATATAAAGTAAATTTGGTCTCGCTCTATTTGGTATTGTTCATCCGCAATTGGAACCAATTGAAAACCATTTGAAAATCAATCCAGATACTTGTGATATATTATCAAAGCATTTTGTACCGAATTATTTTTGATATTTTAGAAAAGAGCTCCTCAACATATGCCTCATGTATTTGAAATCGCTTTAGCACACCTGAGGCAAGAGGAAGAATTAACTTTGATTACCATTTTCTAAAAGATATCAACATCACTTCCCCGATTAAATCAAGTAGATAAAGCATATGGGGAAGGATGAGGTTTTCAAAGTTTGCTCCCCTCAATATGTGCCTCGAGGTTTGAAAGAGTTTTGCACATACTAGAGGAACTTGCACTTAGAGAAAAATCAATCACGCTTCAATTCTTTGTGGTTTAAAAGATGCCCCCTCAACATGTGCATGGAAAATTTGAAATCGTTTGGCACATGTGGGAGGAAAGTTCTAAACACTTATAAAACCAATTATCAAGTTATCGCTTAAATCCAATTTAAATCACAATTCTCCCCGATCACACTTTCCAAATCCTTTGAGAGTTGTGATCTCTATTGATTTAAATAAAATTTTGAGAGCTTTTTGAGGAGAATAGTGACTTGCTTTTGAAAAGAACATTTTAACCGATAAGGATCGATTTTCAGACTTTAAACCCATTGTCTAAATATGCAAGAGTATCTTTTGAAAACATAACATTAGCAAAGGTTTTGAATCAATTGTATAAAACATTGTTCTTTTGATTTTCAAGAATAACCTTGCTCATTTACGTACAATTGTTTGAAAAATAACCTTCAAAATAACCTCTTTAATTCGATTGAAATCATTCTCCCTCAATCAATGACACAAGTAGTTTATCGAGAGATAGAGATTTTGACAGATGATGAGCATGTATGATTAACAAGAATAATAGAGTACGAGGTATTTTCAAAGCAATTTGGTTTTCATTAGATGGCAAATATTTTCGTAAGAATCATTAGACGGAAAAATATTTGAAAGATAAACATTTGTTTTTAGATGACAAACATTTGTTTTAAGAATCGAGCATGAGATTTGAAAAATAAGATAAAGTATGGCTTTGTTCTTTACTCTATAAAACGGGTTATCGCTAAATAACAAGAAACCACCATTTTTCTCCTCGCCATTTTTTTTTTTTTTTTTTTTTTAACAAACTTATGTATATTCAAGAACATCTAAAGACCCGTGACATTCTTTGAATGTCAACACAAAGTCCGAGAGATGATATCGAATAAGGAAAAACATGACAAAATAACAATATTTTGGAATTTTTCAAGATTTTCTAATTTTTATGGATTTTGAGAATTTTATATTTTTATATTTTCTTTATGGTTTTGAAATTTTGTATTTTGCTTTTTGAATAAATATATATGAGAGATAGATGAATAAAGACTTTACTCCTCGCCTTCCTCTCAAGACGCTGAGTGTTTCCGGTTGTAGACTCTTTAGACCAAGACATGGAAGGATAAACTCAAAACGTTTCTAGGAAGAGCTTGGTGAAGATGTCTCTAATTGGTATTCGGGCCTCACAAAATAGAGTTCCACCACACCTTTCTCCACTTGTTCCCGAATGAAATGATGTCGAATGTCTATGTGCTTGGCTCTTGAATGTTGAACGTTGTTGCAAGAGAGAGCAATGACACTTTTATTATCACTAAGACAAAGGGATTTTGTTGAATTCAAAGCCATAGTCGATAATCGGGATCTCATCCATAGGATTTGAGCACAACAAGATGACATGGCTATGTATTCACCTCAGAGAGGAAATAGAAGTACTATTTGCTTTTTGAAGACCACCACAAGCTTATCACCCAAAACCGAGCACCTCCGTATGTACTTCGACGAGTATCTTGACACCGCATGATCAAGATCCGCATAGGTCGTTAGTGACATACCGGTGTCCTTCGGTACCAAAGACCCATGTTGATGGTTCCTCGAGATACCGAAGACCCGCTTAACCGCCTCAAGGTGCTTTTTAGTAGGCTTAGCCTCGGTATCTAGCACACATGCATATAGCGAACAGAATATCAGTTCATCGCGCGAGGTACATCGTGATCCAATCATACTGATATTTCGCTTGATCTACCATGATCCCTAAGTGATCCTCATCCGCGGTACGCTCCACCATGGGAGTGTCAACGTGTCACAAGTGTCAAATCCAAATTTCTTTAAAATTTCATTTGCATATTTAGATTGATTAATGAAAATGCCTCCGGACTTTGTGAAATTTGTAATCCCAAGAAAATGACATTTGTCCCATCATTGACATTTGAAATTTAGAGCCCATCTCCTTAGAAAATGGTCACATTCATCGGGGTCACCGAGGCAAAGATAATATCATCAACATAGATTTGAACGTGAATTAAATGTTTGCCTCGACTTTCTGGTGAACAATGTCGGATCAACCGCCTTTGTCAATCCAAGATAGAAGAAAGTTTGATAGCAGATCATACCATGCCTCGGAGCTTGCTTCAAGTCAGAAAGAGCCTTCTTCAAGCGATAGACATGAGTAGGATGCTTTGATTCACAAACCTTTGCGGTTGGTCGACGATCCGACTTCTTTAAGATCTCCTCAAGAAACGCCGCCTTTACATCCATCCGATAGACTACCATGTTCTTACTTCAAGATAGCTAAGAAGATTCTCGATTGCCTCGATACGAGCAACAGAGCAAATGATTCTTTAAATTCAATACCTCCTCTTGACGGGTATCCTTTGCAACCAATCGAGCCTTGTTCTTCAAAACATCACCACGCTCATCAAGCTTTACTTTGAAGATCCATTTTGAGCAATGATCATGGCAAAATCGAGTAGGTACTAATTCCCATACATCTAGTCGATCAAACTCATGAATTTCTTCTTGCATGGCATTGAACCACCGCCTTCATTCATGGCGCTTTCACGCCTTTTGGTTCGATCTAGAGAGTACTTGAGTTAAAGAAGCACCATAAGGCATCGGTTGCAAGTTGTTTCCGTGTGATACCGGATGAGAGAGATTTCCAATGATGTTGTCTAATGGATGATCATGTGTCCATTTTCTAAGATGTTCATGTGGTTGTGTTGGAATCACTCCTAAACAGTATTTCAAGTATTTATATTTCATATGTAATAGGTAGCTTTATTATGGCCTTTATGTTTGTTTATGGTCAAGCTTATGTAGAAGGCCCATAAGCTTAGGCCCAAGCCCACATAAGAAAGGATGGGAACTAGGAGTGTTGCCCTAGCTTCCTCCTATAAATACTTTGTAAACCCTCATTCGAGGGTTGGTTGTTCAAGTTATTCTCTTTCACTCACTCTTCCCTTAACCGTGTTTATTCATAAGTATTGTGTGTGTTTGATAGCTTGTTCATCCGCCTCCTCTCTATCTCTTTCATATAAGCTTGTGTTGTAAAACTAGTGACCTAACAAAGGGTATCAATCGCCAAATAGTTGGGTGTACTCATTTGTTTTTGAAGTTTTGGTTTTCGATCTTACGCGTAAGGTTAACGATACTTTAGCTCTTTAAAACTTGTTTTTGCACTTTTAATCCAAGATTCTTGTACTTTCAACGCTTTAAGGTGTTAAATATTGTTTTTGGCAAAAGTTTCAAACTTTATGCGGATCATTGTTTTTGAACTAGTTTCTATATCGCAGCGTATTTCACGCATAACTGCTTTTGAGTGCTTGATCATCAAGTTTCACACTTTTGTGTTATTTTGGTGTTATTGAAGCTATTTCATCATACAAAACCGGTTTAGAAACAACTTTGGGCAAAATCAAAATTACGAGTAATCCCACGCGTATCAAAACCCTAAAATTACGCTGTAAGATTTTCCTTGGTTTGATCTTTCATTTTCCGGTTTATTCTCGGTTTTCTTACTTGGATAAGTCCGAAATACGTCGACTTTGGATATCTTTGCACCGTGAAGTGTAAAGATCATTTGGGAAAACCCTAAAATTACGTGATAAGATAAGCTTACGCTGAGAAATTCCCACGATAAGATTCACTTTACGCTGAAACTCGGCTCACGACAAGGTAATCCCACGCCTAACTTTCACGCCTAACTTTGTCTACGCCTAACTTTAGTGCTTTTATCCTACTTACGATAAGTTAAATCCCACGCAGAACTCCTTATTGTTACGCCGTAACTTTTGGTGTTTTTACGCTAAGTACTACTTGGTTTCTTGTCTTTTCTACGCCTAAGGACACTTCATCAAAAAGGTTCATTCGACTACAAAGATCCATTTTTACCACACAAGTTTATCATCATGTCTCAAC
>CM040239.1:106348655-106370552 GCA_022545495.1 Chrysanthemum lavandulifolium | reverse complement strand
TAACGAAATCATAGATTTCATACGTAAAATTTAGAATCAATTAAGGGTTTAGAGGAGTTATCTTGGTACCAAATGTGAGAGATTTTGAAAATCTTTTGAAAAATTTCAATCAATGGTACGCAAGATGAAGATTTTAAAAATATTTTGAAGATATTGAAGAAGAATTATCTTCATTTGTTTTAGGATAAGTGCTCGATATTTATGAAAATCGATTTTGCGTAGCACTTTCCTTTCTTTTAAAGATCGGTTTGCAAGCAGAAGTAACTGCAAGCCATTATTTTTAGGATAAGTGCTAAGAAAATATTTAAAACCTTTGATTTGGTTAAGCACTTTCCTTTCTTTTGAAGCGGGTCCCGAACCGATGTCCGTAAGCCATTATGTTGAAGTTCGGGTTTCGCATCAAGTATACAAAGCCATTATTGAAGAAATTATGAGAAACGACATGTTTTGAAAACATTAAAGAACTCTTGCTCAAGCATCCGTACATACCCGTATCATTGTTTGAATGACATTTCTAGAAACGCATGAGAATATCGATTATACGAGAGACATGTCGTGAGAAGAATATTTTTGTATTTTTGATTTTATATTGTTTTTGTATTTTATGAAAATTTTCTATTTTGTATTTTGCTTTTGTTGGTTTTATAAAAGAAATGGAAAACAAAATAGAAGATAAAGAGAATGAAGAAGAAGAGTTTACGTGCATTAGAACCTCCGATGAGTCGGGTTCGTAGATATTTGATTCACCGCACCAAAGAAGAAGAGTTTCCACAAATAACAATGTTAGAAGTACAAGATTCCTCACGGTGAGGTGTTCACTATCAACGGTTGTAGTGGTTTTGACTTCCTTATCTTGATGAGTTTCACTATTATCCGTGTTGGAGCAAGTATCAAAATCTTTCTGTTGGAATCCATCTAAGACCAACTTGGTTGAAAACTTTTCCGGGTATCCACCTAGGTAAGATCTAGGAGTTGTTTTCTTATCGATGCGCCGGAAGACTCGCTTTTAGAAAACTACGCCCGATGAGATCGTCCTATTAGGTGTCTGCTTGTTTGTCTTTTATCAACGGGCTTGTTTCTATTAGGTGTCTTAGTGGATTGTGCCTTGGCACGAGAATTATCTTTCTTGAGATATGTGAGACACATGCATCATGATTAATGAAAAGACACATTTTTACATGTAGTACGTATAAATTCAATATTCTTGTTTAAAAGCAAAGCAGCCTTTAACTTTGTCACTACGCCTTTTGAAATTGATTCTTGTTCTAAAACCACTTAGAATTCTCGGTGTTGTTTTCTAAGGCATAGCATTTTCATTAACTAACTACTCTTTGATGCAAGCGAATCCCTAGTCTTTTGTAGAGTGTTCCTAGGTAATGGTTTACTACTACTAGCAAAGCCTTGAAATCTTGTAGAATTCATCACCCTAGATGTTGCACCTAAAATTCGCCTTTTCAGTCTCAGCCTTTTTTCTAGCTTCTTCTAGATAGTGATTGTTGACCATGTTGTTAGAACCATGATTCTTTAATCGATTTTGATCACATTCCGTACTAGTCTTAGAAATGCCAGTGTAATCACTTTTTCTTTATCAAAACCGGTTTTGCAAAGAATCGCTTTTTCTTTTTCAAAACCTTTGACAATTCTCTTTTTAATAGGCAGGGACTGTGGAGTGACTGTTTTTGACAAATCATTTTTCTCATTGACTTTTGGAGCAAACTGAGAAATAGACATTTTTGGTTTGAAAACCGGTTTGGGAATATTTGTTTTCTCCTCAGTCAATGGTTTTGCAAACTTAGTATCCACAACCTTTCCTTTTTGACTTCCCAGCTGAGTTCTCAAAAGATCATTTTGCTCTTTCATGTCCTTGTAGGCACGCTCATACGACAGTTTGTCATACTTGCATTCCTCAGATTTTCGATCAAGTTGTTTAAAATATGAGACATTTTCTTTTTCAAGTTTTTCAAGAGCTTTTCATATTTTGAAACAATTTCGTAGGTCTCATCCTCGAGTCTTTCATGATCTTCAATAGAATATGTTTGCAAAATGATGGACATGATATCGGTAGTCATAACATCTTCGAAGAGAGAATCATTTAGATTTTCCAAAACTTTGATGTGTTCAAAACTTTCTTTAGCTTGCTTTACTAAGGATTTATGGTCCTTGACAAAGTCAATTGTTTCTTTCAAAACGCTTGTTCGAAATGAATTACCCTCGACCGATGCCGCTAACTGAGGTTCAATTTGAGTTTCAAAAACTTTTTCGTTTCGTCATCATGACGAGTAAACCGATGTTAGTAGTAATATTGGTTTTAGATTTGACGATCTCTTGAAGATACCCAATTCTAGTTTTAACGTCATCTAAAATGCTTCGGCATCACTTGTGTTAAAAGGATTGTTTGAAGACATTTGTTCGATTTTGAAAGGGATTTTGAGACAACTACAGAGTTGCAACCGGTTTTGAAACCTGTGTTGACACTTTGTTTGAAACACTTGGTGTGGTGGAAAACGTTGATTGTTCTTTTTATTAACAAAAGTAATTCCATTAATTTTGTTCCATTTGTTATAATCAATCGGTTTAAGATCCGGATTCTTTTGTTTCATTTTTGATCTACTCTCCTCGGATAGTTCCAACGTTTCAAGAGAATCACGAACAATTATGGGTTCATGCAAAGGTTTTCCATTGTTCAACACATTCTCGAGATTTCGAGCTTTCTTGAGGAACTAAGAAGGGTTGTTACCAAGAGCCATTTTATGAGCAAGTGGAAAATCGGATTTGCTTGATTAGAAAGCATCTTGTTTGTTTTAGCGAATGACCCGTTGTAGAAGCAAATTATCCAATTTTTGATAGTTTCATTTTTATCCGAATTTCATCAAGAAGAGAATCTTCTCGTTTTGAAAAATCAAGAATCAACTGTTTCTTCTCTTTTCAAGATCGAAAAATGCTTTTTGTTTAGAAAGTTGGTCATTTAGATCGAAATTTCCTTGTTTAAAGATTTTATTTTCAAGTTCAAATTACATCAAGTGTGTCATACTTGATTTGCAATTGTTTTCTCTTAAAATGTAATCTCGATAACCAATTTCTAATTCGACATTTTGTTTGTATGAAATTCATAGGCTATGGCGTTCTCTTTGTAACTCTCAAGCTCGGTGGTCAATTTTTATTCGCGGCCTTAACCTCGCGATTGACCTTACTAACTTTCTCAATCTCAATACCACAATTATTGATTAATGATTCAAAATAAGCACGGGTTTCCTCATCGGCCTCAAGATTTTGTGCCACACGTACCTCCACTAGGATCCACATCCGAGTTTCGGAGTTAGTATTGCTACAAATCGGATTGTCCGGTATGTATCATAAGTAGGTGCCGATGTCACGTAATGATGTTCATCATGAGTAAACCGATTAGCAACATTACTATAATTTGGTACCTCATTGAGTGAATCGTGTCATAGATCGAGTTGTATCAAAAGTACCACTTGATGTTGTGTCTCGTTGGTTGATCAGAAGACAAGAGCTTGCATTATCATTTGCTTTCTCTCGCCTGGTCCCGGATATAGAATTCGTATTCCTCGTGATCAACTCTATTCCCATTTTTCTTTCTTTGCTAACAAAGACCGTACTTGAGGTTCGGAGGTAGCATCTGGTAACGATACCACAATCTTGGCTTTGAGGTTCGGAGGTAGCATTACGAACCAAGTCATAAAATGCTTATTCCCATTTTGATATCCCATATTCGATTCACAATCGACCCCTTGATGTCCATCAAACGCCTCGCATATTGCATCGATTACCCATTTGTATACCCGTAGCAAATCCATTCGATTTCCAATAACATCAACCATTTTCCTCCTTGACCCATATGCATACTCGGTTGAGCAAGCTGCGGATTATACGATGAAATCCATTGGTTGTTGTTATTTGGTGTAGTTGGACTAATGTTTAGGTCATTGAAGAATGAATCAAAGCGGTTTTGAGACGATCCGCCAGAGTTGCCATTGAGGAAGGTATGTATGATAAAGTTGATGTAGGATCGATTCAACGATAAAGGAGTTGTGGTTGATGAAGATTAAGCTCGGTTGAGGTGATTCGAAAGTCGTACTCGTAACCTTGGTTCTTAAAAATTTTCGCCCAAAATTTGAAATTCACTATAAAAATCAATTCTAATGTCGTATGAAAATTTGAGTTATGACAATTTTGACGCCAAATTTGACCAAAATTTGAATTTAGGCCCAAAATTTGAATTTTTGACCAAAATTTTCACTGTTAAGCCAAAATTTGAATTTCGCGTAAAAATTGAACGTTTAGTCTCCTTAAAAATTTAAAATTTAAATTTTACTCAAACTTAAATTTGATTTTTTTTTTTTTTTTATTATTATTTTTAAAACCTTTATGCGTGAAAGAGCTTAGGCGTAGACAATGTGGTTCGAGTAGATCGAGGCTTAGGCGTAGGATCTTATGCGTGTCGCCTTAGGCATAGGAATCCTTATGCGTAACAAAGGTCTTCACGCGTAACCTTAAGCTTATGCGTGACAAAAAGTTACTCGAAACCTTACGCGTAATTGTGAAGTTATGCGAGAGTTACTCGTAAGCTTTTAGCTTATGCGTAAACTATGGTTAAGAACCAAAAATCCTTTACATCGTCACAGTAAGGGATATCCATGAGTCGAAGTGTTCCACAAACTTATCCAGTGAGGAAGCACCGAGTCACCGCTTAAGCTCGAAGAATCGCACCAAAAGTTATGAGTAGAACCTTATGCGTAGTTGACTTTCTTACGCGTAGAACTAGGGTTTTGACCTACTGTAAAAATTTCCAACGATTCAAACAATTTCGCTTGCACGTATATCCTTAAAACACTCGAATAACCCAAAATGTTGACCTTTTCACCCAAAGTGCCTAGAAAAGTTACTTAGTAGAAATGACCAATGAATCAAAACGAGTTTAAAACTTAACCAAAACGCGTAAAGCTTGAACTTTTGCAAAAAGCGAAACTTTAGCACCAAATAAACCTTAAACCACAAGAATCTTGAATTTTTAAGTGCAAAAATTAAAGCTTTAAGCGTGACAACTTTTATAACGAAGCTACGCACCCCTTCAAAACAAACACAAACACTCCTAAACCATTGTTAGGCGATTGATACCAATTGTTATTCCCTTTATCACGTGATATCGATGAGTGTCTAAATACTCATCATTTTGTACTATCTAGATCGCAAAAACATCTCAAAACACTCAAAAATGCATCAAAATGATAAAAATATCACAAATCGATGTTTTATGTGTTTTAAATGCAAAAGATCAAAATCGGATGAAAACGATCAAGTTTGCAAAATTGGCGGTTTAGTCCCCAGTTTTAAAAGTTGTCAAAAAGCAGGTCCCTGTAAATCAAAATAAATAAAAATGTCATTTAAGGTCCATGGGATTCAAAAGTTGTTAAAACAAACCCTTCAAAGTTTAAAATTTGCAAAATTACAACTTTGGTCCCTCAAGTTTGAAAAATGTCAAAAATGGTCCTTGGAAATTTGAAAATGCCAAGTTTGGTCCTTATACTATTGGGGATTGTCACTTTTAGTCCTTGGAACATCTTTGATGAAATGGCAGGAATGGTCCCTTGAAATTCAGAAATTACACATAAGGTCCCTATGTTATTATTTATACCCTTTAAACCACCTTGGACCTTTGAACCAAGTGACCCCCTGTCATTAGCCTTTTGGACCCCCTGTTTTGACCCCCCCTTGATTATTAATATCCAGTCAACCCCTCTGGTCAAAACAAACACCCTGCGCCTTTTTCTTGCCCACTTCCTCCGAACCACTGTCTGCAAAACCACCACCACCCTCACTCCATTTCAACCCCTCATCTCCATGTCCCTCCACTCCACAATCCAACAAGAAACATTTAATGCACCCTTCTCCAAAACACTCAACCCACAACCGTAAAAGTCCTTTCCGCCAAAAGTGATCCTATGGCTAATATCTTTCTAGCTAACCAATGGTCTTGATTTCAAGTGGGATTCAATCGTGAGAGAAGCTTTTGGTGCATAAAAGGAAGAGGAAGAGGCAATAAGAAGTGGGTAGCTAGTTTTATAAAGTTTTCTTAATGTCGTTTTTTTAATTAATGTCTTAGTTTAATGCAAAATGTTGTAATTTCAAGTTATATGTATTACATTTAAGTTAAAACATCCTTGTAATGTGTTTTTGATTATCAATCTAAGTTTTTATTTAAGTTCCAAGTTCTATGTTTACTGTTGAGATTTTCAGTTTCAAATTCTTCTATCCAGGTTGTTAGTTGCTTGTTTCAAGCTTAAACAAGTTTACTTAAGCTCTCTATAAGCTTTGAATAAGTTTACATTTCATTTTCAAACAAAATTGTGAGTTGGTCAACAAAAGTCAACTGTTTAAGCTCATTTGGATTTGAGCATGGTTTGGGAGATTGCAGATCTTTGAATTGGGTTGGATTAGTATCATTTAGTGCAGGATTGGGTTTGGATTTGGCCTGCAAGCAAGATTGGACACCTGTGAGTGATCATCTTATTTACATTTTCAACCCATTTTGCAAATCATGCTTCTATCTGTTCTTATAGTCTAGACTAGTTTTAACTTGTTTATATAGTTGTATTTAGTTCATGTAAGCTCAGTTTGATTAATATCTCAAGCCCTGCTCACTAGTTAGCTTTATTAAATTTGCATAGCAGTTGATTATAGGGGTGTTTGGAACCGATTATTTATTCAAGTTAGAGTGCATTTGTGTGATTTTTAGTTGTTGTATCATGTTACATTAGCTCTAGATATCTTATTTCAAGCATAGAACTTAGTCCTTATTCCACAAAAAGTCAAAATCAAGCTTAAGCTTTTCTTGACAGTTAACTGTTAAGAATTGTGATTGCATAATCATCTTTTCAATTTTAAAAGTTGTTTATCTAGCTTACCTCAGTCTCAAATTAGCTTAAAACATCATAATAGATCATCTAGGATCATTAGAAGTTCATGAAAGTCAATCTTAGCTCATAATTTCAAAAAGTCAACTTTTCAATATAGTCGTTTTTGAATAAAATGAATAATTTTGTGTAGGAGTCAATATTAAGATCTAGCTTAAATCCTTCTGGGATACTAAAATTTAGCTGTTAAAATAAATTAGAAAAATATAATTTCACTTATAATTAGCTTATTAGTAGCTTATTCAGTAGCTTCTTTTGGATACCTTTTCTGAAAGCTCCCCTGTTCACAGTTTAGATAGGCAATTTCTTAAGCTCTCACAGAGCTTATTGATGAGCTTTAACTTGTGAAATTTATCTTTTAAGTAGCCAACCTAGTCGCTAAAGGTACCAATGTTCATTTTTCATTTTTAGCTTATTTGATAAGCACCTTAAGGCTTATTGTTTTGTCCATCTTAACTAAGTATAAAACCATTTAGTGTTTTCAAGTTTTCAAAAGCTCCTCATAAGCTCATTAGTGAATTCTACGCTAGCTTTTTAGCTTTTGGAAAGCTTAAGCTGGTGAGCTTGATGTTTCCAGGTGATCATTTTATTTTCTAGCTTATCTCGATGCTTAAAATTCGGTTAGAAGGTGCCTTGTGAAACAAAGAGTGCCTTTGTAATGTTGTTTAGCTTTTGCTTATTTGTGCTTATTAAGTGCTTATTTCTAATTATTGTGCTTATTCAATTATTCACATTAGTTTATAATCATTAGTATTAGCTTATTTCAATCGGCCTTTGCTCATTAACTAGCTTATTAATCAATTTAGCTTAAAGACTTGTGCTTATTCATTTTAAAAGTTAAGCATGGCAAAATCTTTGGCTTATTAAGTGCTTATCGGTGGTTTTGTAAAAGTCATAGTTGTAAAAGTGCTTATCTTCATGTGCTTAATAAGTTTCAAAAGAAAATCAAAAAATAAAATGTTTTTGCAAAAGGGGTGGCTCGAACACGAGACCTCCCCTTTGGAGCTGCGTTAGAAGGGTACCATATAGCCGGCCCTGGGACTTGTCTTGGTTTTATTTTGCAACATCTAATACTTGCCAGTTTAGCTTATACGACTTATTTAGCTTATTTCAAGCTTATTTAAAGTAGCTTTTTCAACTTTTCTATTTTCTTAAATTTGTATTAGTGATAAGTATTTTATAAAAAGTTTGATTTTCTCATTAGTTTTAGTATTTTTAAACATTTAATTAGTGTAAAATCTTATTTAATTCATAATAAAAATATAAAAGTCAAAAAATATAAATCTTTTTCTAAAATTTTCTTTATCATATATTAAGTAAGAAAATTGATTTTACATTATTAGGCCTTTTATTTCATAAATTTTACGTTTTATCTTGCGCTCCAGTAATTTTCGTATATAACGTCGTTTTCATTTTAAGTAACGTTTTTAGATAATTTAAGTTTACGTTTTAATTAAAATAGTTTATTTAAGTTATTTTATTTTATAAAATCATAAAAACATCATTGTAAAAATAGTGATAGCGTTTATTTAATATATTTTATCTTTTAATTTTCTTAATTTGTATTTAAGTCGCTTTATTTTATAAACTCTTTTCAAAGAGTGTAATTATCCAATCCAAAACCTTTCCGATCATTATCATTAGTGATCATTCTATCGTCTCGATCAAGTGTTTGCACACCATTGAGTCTCCGTGGGACTTAACGACCCGGAATTCATTATATTCTCCAGACTTCATTGCATTTGTGCTTAAAATTGTTTTAAGTCTCATTACGGTTGGCCATTCACAAGTGGCCGCTTGTGTGATTAGACTTGACGGTTTAGCATGATCAAATTTTACGCCACGGGGAGGCTTTAGCGTGTGTTTTAAACCATTTTCGCACCCATTCTTGCACATATTCCATCTTTTGTAAAAGTTTTTGTAAAATTATCGAAAATCCAAAAGTTCATTAACACTTTTCACGAAGTGTTATCAACACCAAAAATATTTTCATTCTTTGTTTTTATAGCATGTTTTCAAAAATCCAAAAATATCCATCCTTTATCCTCTAATCTGCTTTAATTCTCCATTCCTTATCCTCTATAACCGCTTAATTCTTCATCTCTTATCCCTCTTATCCGTTTAATTCTCTATGTCATGGTATTTGACATGTTCACAGTGTGGAGGTCCATTTAGCGGTGGAAATTGTCGGCGATGTACCAATGTGAGTTTCGGAGACAAGTTTGTCGGTAATCCCGATCCCATTTCAAACAATGAAACACCGATTTTTCCTACCTACCTCCACAACCCCAAGACGAATCCTACTCATGCGAGTTTTGTGGAATGATTCTCATTACGGTTTTGATTGTCCACCACGGGTTCCGCTTGTCTATGAGCCGGAACCATGTTACAATCGAACTTTGGTGAAAGTTATTTTCCAATTATCTACATTGTGAGAATGCGGGGGTCCTCGTGCGACTTTTGAATGTCAACCGATGAATCAAAATTTTCAAAATTCCAATTCTCCGGTTTTGACAATTTCCAACCCCACAAGATTCCATCATTCATCAATATCCTTCACAAAGATTTCAATGATCACGAGGTGTAATCTTCCTCAAAGTTACGAAGAAATACGCATTCGAAAGAAACTACAAATGAAAAGAATGGTGTGTAAGCTTGAGATGAGCATAAGAATCCGATATGATGGCGATGATGATGAGGATAGTATTCAAATGAGGGAATATTATGAGGACGACGAGGAGAGTGTTATTCCTTTGAAAGATATCATTTCTCAACTCCTCGATCTATTGCTATCACACCTATTTTACCTTTTATTGCTTCCAAAGACTCTCTCATAATGGGGGACGAGCCTTCAGCACTATTCCGGAAATGGAATCGTCTAGTGTTGAGAACCTTGTTCCAACCCCAAGTGAGTCCGAGGTTATCTCCGTAATATGTGTGATGAGCCTCTTAATGATGATTCTTCTCCTCTCTTGACATTCCATATGATCATGTCGAGATGTTCTCCGATTCTAATAACGATTGTACTTCGTTTGACGATTCTTTATCCTATGGAGACATCGATTATGTCGAGCTACCTTCTAAGCTAGTTAGCTTAGAAGAAGTGAAAATTCGATGATCCGGAAATTGAGGACGAGATACTGTGAAAAATTGTTCAATATAAATCTCCTCGTTTCTAAGATCGAATCATTTTGTGCTAAGTCGACTTGACTCTATCCCGTAGAGGATAGTGACTCTACATTGGACAAGCCAGAACCATTTCACGAACTTAAGGCTTTTCCAATGATTCTCTTCATGAAGAGTTCTCCGGTGAACTCTCTCATGACATATCTCCTCGAATATGATCATTTCTATTTTGATCTTGAGGATGATATTGGCTCGGAGGAAGGTGTACTCTATCATAAGAGTTTGCTTATTGATGATACTACCTTCACCCTTCCTCCCGATATGTCTACATTTGAGGATGAAGAATGGATCTTGATTGTTATCAACATCTTTCTTCCATTCCTCACATATGATGTGACTTCCTCTCTTCTTCACTCCTTCGGGAGTGAGGACACTATCTTTGACCCCGGCATTTTCATTTATCATATGTGAGTCGGGTCTTTCTCTGTATATCTCGTCGGTGTGGAACTTTCGCGTACTTCAATGTTTATCCAAACATCTTGAATGAAAGTCCGATGGAGATTGTTTCTTCCACTTTGCTTCCCATGAACCAATTAATGCGGGTCGAGTCAAGCTAGCGACTCGGATATCAAAAACAATGACACACCATATGGGTTTTCACCCATATTTCGACTCTTACCCTTTCACCACTAAGTGTGGGGTGATGCCCCACATGTTATACATATATATATATCTTAAAAAAAAAAAAATCTTTTAAAATAATGGCCGTAGTATTTCCTTTTCGTTCTTTGTTTCGGCATAACATGGGGTACTTTGAATATTGAGGGCAATATTCATTTCTAAGTGTGGGGGGGAATCTCACGAATTGTATCATATAATTATACCGATTCCCCCGTTTTTGGCCTAAATTTTTTTTTGGAGTAAGTGTTTTGCACTTACTCAATTGGTTATCAGTCCGCCATGTTTGATAAACAAAAGGATTGGCTAATCCAGGAGCAAACGACTCTTGGTAAAGATATATCAAATCCGTTTATGGCTTGCAATTTGCCCAAAATTGTATGGTATTCAACTCACCATATCTTTAATTAGTGAAGAGTTGGCTAGCCCGCAAGGTTATGGCTTGTGGTAAAGGCGTGGAAAATCCATAATTGGTAATCACTCGCCAAAGATAATATTGATAATTTATCTAAGAGTTGGCTAGTCCAGAGCAAGCGGCTTCGGTAAAGACAAATCAAATCCGTTCTGACTTATGATTTGCTCAAAATCATTTGGTTATCATTGTACCAAGGTTCTTACTTGAACTGAAACAATTGGCTACTCCGAGTGATGGATTTTGGTAAAGAGTTTTTAAAATCCATTAAAGCTTCAAAACATTGCTAGGGACTAGCAATATCTTAGTGTGGGGATTGATGAGTGTCTAATCTTCATCATTTTTATCTTATCTAGGCTGCAAAAACATCCGAAAACACTCAAAATGCATCAAAATGATAAAATATCACAAATCGTTGTTTTATGTGTTTTAAATGCAAAAGATCAAAATCGATGAAAACGTATCAAGTTTGCAAAATTGGCGTTTAGTCCCCAAGTTTTAAAAGTTGTTAAAAGCAGGTCCTGTAAATCAAAATAAAGAAAAATGTCATTTAAGGTCCATGGGATTCAAAAGTTGTTAAAACAACCCTTCAAAGTTTAAAATTTGCAAAATTACAACTTTGGTCCCTCAAGTTTGAAAAATGTCAAAAATGGTCCTTGGAAATTTGAAAATGCCAAGTTTGGTCCTTATACTATTGGGGATTGTCACTTTTAGTCCTTGGAACATCTTTGATGAAATGGCAGGAATGGTCCCTTGAAATTCAGAAATTACACATAAGGTCCCTATGTTATTATTTATACCCTTTAAACCACGGACCTTTGAACCAAGTGACCCCTGTCATTAGCCTTTTGGACCCCCTGTTTTGACCCCCTTGATTATTAATATCCGGTCAACCCTACGGGTGAAACAAACATCTGGCGCCCTTTTTCTTGCCCACTTCCTCCCAACCACTGCTGCAAAACCACGCTTCACCCTCACCTCGGCCCCCCCTCATCTCCATGTCCCTCCACCTCCACAATCCAACAAGAAACATTTAATGCACCCTTCTCCAAAACACTCGACCCACAACTGTCAAAAGTCCTTTCCCGCTGAAAAGTGATCCTATGGCGATATCTTTTCTAGCTAACCAATGGTCTTGATTTCAAGTGGGATTCAATCAGGGAAGTGAGAGAAAGCTTTTGGTGCATAGAAGGAAGTGGAAGAGGCAATAAGAAGTGGGGTAGCTAGTTTTATAAAGTTTTCTTAATGTCGTTTTTTTAATTAATGTCTTAGTTTAATGCAAAATGTTGTAATTTCAAGTTATATGTATTACATTTAAGTTAAAACATCCTTGTAATGTGTTTTGATTATCAATCTAAGTTTTATTTAAGTTCCAAGTTCTATGTTTCTTGTTGAGATTTTCGGTTTCAAATTCTTCTATCCAGGTTGTTAGTTGCTTGTTTCAAGCTTAAACAAGTTTACTTAAGCTCTCTATAAGCTTTGAATAAGTTTACATTTCATTTTCAAACAAAATTGTGAGTTGGTCAACAAAGTCAACTGTTTAAGCTCATTTGGATTTGAGCATGGTTTGGGAGATTGCGGATCTTTGAATTGGGTTGGATTAGTATCATTTAGTGCGGGATTGGGTTTGGATTTGGCTGCAAGCAAGATTGGACACACATGAGTGATCATCTTGTTTACATTTTCAACCCATTTTGCAAATCATGCTTCTATCTGTTCTTATAGTCTAGACTAGTTTTAACTTGTTTATATAGTTGTATTTAGTTCATGTAAGCTCGGTTTGATTAATATCTCAAGCTGTTCACTAGTTAGCTTTATTAAATTTGCATAGCGATTGATTATAGGGTGTTTGGGCCGATTATTTATTCAAGTTAGAGTGCATTTGTGTGATTGTTAGTTGTTGTATCATGTTACATTAGCTCTAGATATCTTATTTCAAGCATAGAACTTAGTCCTTATTCCACAAAAGTCAAAATCAAGCTTAAGCTTTTCTTGTGATTAGCTGTTAAAATTGTGATTGCATAATCATCTTTTCAATTTTAAAAGTTGTTTATCTAGCTTACCTCGGGTCTCAAATTAGCTTAAAACATCATAATAGATCATCTAGGATCATTAGAAGTTCATGAAAGTCAATCTTAGCTCATAATTTCAAAAAGTCGACTTTTCAATATAGTCGTTTTTGAATAAAATGAATAATTTTGTGTAGGAGTCAATATTAAGATCTAGCTTAAATCCTTCTGGGATACTAAAATTTAGCTGTTAAAATAAATTAGAAAAATATAATTTCACTTATAATTAGCTTATTAGTAGCTTATTCAGTAGCTTCTTTTGGATACCTTTTCTGAAAGCTCCCCTGTTCACAGTTTAGATAGGCAATTTCTTAAGCTCTCACAGAGCTTATTGATGAGCTTTAACTTGTGAAATTTATCTTTTTAAGTAGCCAACCTAGCTGTCTAAAGGTACCAATGTTCATTTTTCATTTTTTAGCTTATTTGATAAGCCTGCTTAAGGCTTATTGTTTTGTCCATCTTAACTAAGTATAAAAACCATTTAGTGTTTTCAAGTTTTTCAAAAGCTCCTCATAAGCTCATTAGTGAATTCTGATTAGCTTTTTAGCTTTTGGAAAGCTTAATGGTGAGCTTGATGTTTCCGGTGATCATTTTATTTTCTAGCTTATCTCAGTGCTTAAAATTCAGTTAGAAGGTGCCTTGTGAAACAAAGAGTGCACTGTGTAACAGTGTTTAGCTTTTGCTTATTTGTGCTTATTAAGTGCTTATTTCTAATTATTGTGCTTATTCAGTGTTCACATTAGTTTATAATCATTAGTATTAGCTTATTTCAATCAGTCTTTGCTCATTAACTAGCTTATTAATCAATTTAGCTTAAAGACTTGTGCTTATTCATTTTTAAAAAGTTAACTGTGGCAAAATCTTTGGCTTATTAAGTGCTTATCAGTGGTTTTTGTAAAAAGTCATAGTTGTAAAAAGTGCTTATCTTCATGTGCTTAATAAGTTTCAAAAAGAAAATCAAAAAAATAAAATGTTTTTTGCAAAAGGGGTAGCGAGGCTCGGACACGAGACCTCCCCCTTTGGAGCGCTTAGAAGGGTACACATATAGCCGTAGCCTTGGGACTTGTCTTGGTTTTATTTTGCAACATCTAATACTTAAGTACCTTTTGCCGGTTTAGCTTATACGACTTATTTAGCTTATTTCAAGCTTATTTAAAGTAGCTTTTTCAACTTTTCTATTTTTCTTAAATATGTATTAGTGATAAGAATTTTATAAAAGAGTTTCAGATTTTTCTCATTAGTTTTAGTATTTTTAAACATTTAATTAGTGTAAAATCTTATTTAATTCATAATAAAAAATATAAAAGTCAAAAAAATATAAATCTTTTTTCTAAAATTTTCTTTTATCATATATTAAGTAAGAAAATTGATTTTACATTCGTAGGCCTTTTATTTCATAAATTTTACGTTTTATCTTGCGCTCCAGCGTAATTTTCGTATATAACGTACGTTTTCATTTTAAGTAACGTTTTTAGATAATTTAAGTTTACGTTTTAATTAAAATAGTTTATTTAAGTTATTTTATTTTATAAAATCACAAAAACATCATTGTAAAAATAGTGATAGCGTTTATTTAATATATTTTATCTTTTAATTTTCTTAATTTGTATTTAAGTCGCTTTATTTTATAAACTCTTTTTCAAGTAGTGTAATTATCCAATCCAAAACCTTTCGATCATTATCATTAGTGATCATTCTATCGTCGATCAAGTGTTTGCACACATTGAGTCTCCGTGGGACTTAACGACGAAATTCATTATATTCTCGAGGACTTCATTGCATTTGTCTTAAATTTGTTTTAAGTCATTACGGTTGGCCATTCACAAGTGGCGGCTTGTGTGATTAGACTTGACGGTTTATTACCGGATCATATACCTTAACCCAAATACTCACGTTACCAACACAACAAGAACACGTATAATATAAACCACGTTATACACAAAGAAGTTGTCGTAATATGAAGCAAAGAAAGATTAAGATAAAGAGATGGTGACTTGAATGATAGAATTAAATACGTATGTTTAGATAGGTAGAAAAAGAAGATGAAAACAATAAGATGTTATATTGCTTCAAGGAAAACACACACACACACACTTTCAAACACCTCAAATGACCATTTGAGGGGTATTTATAATACAAGAGGTTTGTTGCCCTAAAGGCTTTCTATGGGCTTTTCGTGGGCTTGCAATGGGCTTGGGATGCTTAAGCTTATACAAGGCTTAACATACGCGTAACATTTAACCAATTAGATTAGCCCAGTCCACGAGCCCGTTGACTATTCTATCACGATATCTAACACACATTACAAAGTTCCTAATCGTGAATGACCATCACTTCTAATAAAAATATTAAGGCTAACACAATGGTCATTCCTAAGGATCTAACAAGTAGGGGTGGAATGTCCTCCTTACGACTAAGTGAATCGGCCGCAACATTAGCCTTACCGGGATGATAGCGAATCTCACGATCGTAATCACTAAGCAATTCCAACCAACGGCGTTGTCTCATGTTCGATCCTTCGATCTAAGATATGCTTCAAACTCTTATGGTCGGTAAATACTACACACTTGGTTCCATACGATAATGTCTCCGGATCCTAAGAGCAAACACTCAAAGACCTAACTCAAGGTCATGGGTGGTGTAGTTTTCTCATCTTCTTAAGATGTCGAGATGCATAAGCAATCACCTTCTCGTTGCATCAAAGCGGCACCTAAGCCTTTATGCGAGCGTCGCGATTACGACAAAATCTTCGCTTTCTTGGTAAAGCTAGGATGGGCGCACTACACAACTTCTCCTTGAAGTTGAAATGCTTCTTCTTCCTTTTCTCCCCATTCATACTTAACATCATACGTGTTAGTTTGGTCGGTGACTTAGCTATCATAGAAAATCCTCAATGAATCTCCTATAGTAGCCTGCTAACCCTAAAGCTGTCGGTTACGATGGGTTCTTAGGAGCTGCCCATTCCTAATGGCCTTAATCTTAGGCGGGTCAACATGAACACCTCGACTATCTATCACATGACCTAAGAATTGCACGGACGGAATCCAAAATTCACACTTAGAGAATTTGGCATCTGACTTCTCTCTCTCAACAATCCTAAAATGAGCCTCAAATGCTCTTCGTGCTCCTCACTACTCTTAGAGTATATCAAGATGTCATCTATGAATACTATCACAAACTTATCCGGTATGGAGTACACACTCGGTTCATGAGATCCATGAAAATCATTGGCGCGTTGGTCAAACCAAGCGACATCACTTGGAATTCATAGTGTCCATAACGAGTCCTAAGCGATCTTAGGGATATCCTCTCTCGAACTCTGGTGGTGATAACGGATCGTAAATTGATCTTAGAAAAGACACTAGCTCCTTGGAGTTGGTTGAATAGATCATCTATTCTAGGTAACGGATATCGGTTCTTCACTGTTAACTTATTCAATTCCTATAATCAATACACATCCGAAACGATCCATCCTTCTTCTTCACAAACAACATTGGTGCTCCCACGGTGGCGAACTTGGTCGAATGAATCCTTCTCGACAATTACCAACTGGACAGGTTCCTCTAATTCTCTTGGAGCAAGTCGATAGGGTGCCGGGCTACGGGTGCCGCACGGGTGTAAACTCTATTTGGAATTCCACTTGTCGGACGGGTGGAATCCTTGGCATATCGTCGGGAAACACATCCGGAAATTCTCTAACGACGGGTACATCATTAAGGTGTCTTTCACTCTTCTCCTCACTTTTCTTTTCAAAATTTGAGCCAAGAAAAATGACCTCCTCTATCGATGTACTTGAGCCTTAATACAAGAGGCGATGCTCAACCGGGAAGGACTTCCACGTCGCTCGATCTCCTTGTATGCTCAAAACTTTTTCGCCATACGATAACAGCACAATCTTCTCATCACGGATGATGTGTGCACGTTCTTTGACAACCAATCCATTCCGATAATGGCGTCAAAACTTCCTAAGGTGGCGGCAATAGGTCTATACTAAGCGGGCGGTCTAAGAAACTTAAGGTACAACCTCCGGACTCGGTGTCTATCTTCTCTATTCCCATTAGCTAATTCCACGTCGCAACTAAACCCTAGAGGTGTTTGGGAGATTCGTAGTAATGGCATAAAATTAGTGGATACGAAACTCATATCTGCACCAATGTCAAACGAAGATGGAATCATAGCAATTATTAAGAAGGAGCGTGCAGTAACTACGTTAGGGTCTCGCCCGACTTCCTTCCCGATAAGCGTAAACAGCGATGTTCCCATGTCTCTCTCGATTCCTAGCACCATGGTTTCCTGGTTTTCCACAACCTCACGCTTCACGGGGTTTAATCCATTACCTCCTACACCTCGGTTAGCAAATCCTCCTACATTACGGGATTTCCTCTCATCCACGGCTCTCGGCACTCATTCTTAAAGTGTCCCTTCTTTCCACATCCAAAGCAGTAATGGTGGCCTTCCGGTCCGCTCCTTGTGCGTTTGAGGCTGCGGCAAGTGGTCGGGACCTACTGATCTTTGGCCAAATGCCTACCTTAGAGCACTTCCTACACGGGTCAAGCACAGGTCCATGGTGGTGTCGGTTACAACGACCACAGCGGGCTTACTACCTTCGTAATCTTTCCTACCTCCATTTCCGATGGCGAACACTCTGGTCGTCTCGTGCCGTTTGTTGCCATTCCCTTCAACTTCATTCCTCTTCCTTTTATCACTCCTATCATTCTTACTCTTGTCTCCTACTTCTAGCACATAAGAGTCCATCAAACGAGCAGCAACAATTGTCTCATGCAAATTAAGCTGGATTGGCGCTGATGACATCATTTCAAGTAGCGAAAGGCAATCCATCGATATACCTCTCAATCTTAAGTTCTTGGTGCGAACCATTTCGAGGGCAAAGCAATGATAACTCTTGGAAGCGCAGTATAAGTCGCCATGTCGTTACCATAACCTTATGGTTCCGAACTCGCTCTCTAACTTCTTAACTTCATTCCTAGGAATGATAAGTCTTAATCGGAGAGTCTTAAACCGAGTCCAAGTCATACTATAAGCTACATCAATTCCTACCGATCTATGATAGTTGTTCCACCAGTCAGCGCCTCGTCCTTCAAGGTGAATGTTGCATACTTAACCTTACAATCCTCATCACAGTTACTCACATCAAACACAGATTCAGTTTTCTCCAACCACCTAGTCAGGTAAACTACTCCCTCAGTTCCTCCAAACTCAATGGGACCACGGAATCGGAACTGTTTGTAGGTATAACCTCGAGTTCGATTCAGCATTGGGGTTCCACTAGAAGTGTTAGAGAGGTTAGTCTCAGCTAGCAGTTCAGCGACACGCTGCGCCACTAACTGGTCAACATGGGATTGGTTCATAGGTGGATGGTTTTGTGGAACAGGACCATTCTCAGCACGGTCGTTCACATTCGGGTTTTCTATAGCTGGGTTATCAGGGTTCGGGTTCTCAACAGGTGGAGTGGTCGGGGCCGGACGACGACCTCGACGAACAGGGGCAACCCTAGCAGCAGGAGTCTGCTTGGTTGTTCTAAGCGAGTTTCGTCTTGTTGCCATCATTCGAAGGCAAGAAGAGCAGTTTCATAAGTTCACAATTCACTCTAAAGATAGAGTTGGGTTCCAAGGATTACCCAATAATGCTCAAATACATAATCAAGGTCAACAAGGGTACCATTATACCAAAGCGAAACAATCGGATCCGAGTCATAACAGGATGCACGTTCCAATAACCATAACTCATAGGTTTCAAAAGTGAAATACATGGAAGGATACATCTAACAACGATACTAACAAGATAACTAGGATAATCCAACATCTCGAACCAAGTACTACTTGGTTTCAAGATGGTACAAAACCATGAATCTAATGCTATCTAGCCACGCTCACGAATACTACTAACGGATCTCTAACCTCGTCCATCACTCTCCCAGGTATGAGATCTCAAGGCGCTAAGAGCTGCGATCTCTCCTTAGATCCGCAACTTCTCGCTCCAGCGTGCCGACCATGCTTATTGGCGCTGAGTCCGCCTCTCGTCGTCATGAGCCCTCTTCGCAGTCTACTACACGGTCGAAGAGCTCAACGTTCCTCCATCAAGATCCTAACCTCCTAACTACCGCATCCGACTCTCAAATCCTCATACTAGCCCTAGATACTCCAACCAATCGATCAGTCAACCGACTAAGCCTAGTACCTGGATGTAATCCTCTCCCACATCGTACCCTGTCTCACCATACTCCTCGGGCTCGAAAAATTCTCCGATGGTATCTCGGATCCTAACGGGCTACCTATATAAGGTGAGTAAGGTGGTGAGTCGATGTCTAAAAGTTTGTCTGGGACTCGGGCTCATGCAAAGGAGAACACAGTCTGGAGAATGTGCATGACTCACGCAATGGAGGAGTACCCCTTACAGGATATCCTCATCATCCTCCTCCCGAGGATCCTCATCCTCATCTACATCACCGCTTCTCAATCTCATGCTCCTCCTCGACCTCATGCTCCTCCTCGCCTCATCCATGAGGAGAGTCCATGAGTCGAGTCTCTGTCTTGGGTAAATCCGGGTGGTACACTAGGAGATCTAGGCCTCCAAGACATGGTGATCTTTGCTAAGCGGATAGGTGATGATGGTGGTCTCACGGACATGCGGGCGGTGCTATAAGCAAGCCTAGGATTATCGGGCTCGTGCTAAGACACGATGTAAAGTGAGGCCGCCTAGATGAGCTAGGGCGATCGATGATGATGAACTAGAGTGGCGGGCAATCTCATAAGGATCACCTTGTGCAACCGTCATGAGAGTCAATTGGCGAACTAGCAACAAAGAAGGACCTCCTCGGACACATCAAAAGCTAGTGAAGTCATAGTGCGTGACAATGGCATAGGGTAGGTATAAGTGTTCGAGACAACTAGTTTTAATAAGTCGCATCAACTCAACCAAAATATATATCACATAATGAAAACTTTAAAGTAGAGGTACCGCATTACTCAAAACATGCCTTTAAATAAAATACATAAGTTCAGTTTCATCACATAATCCCATATCAAATCAATCGAGTTCAAAATTTCCAAAATCATAATATATCGTTTACTCAAATCCAATACCGTAGTATCTCAATAATCACATCTCATTTTCCAAAATCAACAATCATATCTCCAAAGCATACGTTTCCATAATCAGTTCACAATATCCCCTAACAGATCATCTCATAATTCAAATCGCAGTTCATACCATAATCGAATAAGAAGCTTGACATGGCGCGGACGTCGTCGGTCGAGGATCAATTTTCTTAAAAGTGGTTATAGTTTAGGGTTTATAAAATACCTAGTTCTCTATAACCTTGAGCTCGATACCAATCAGCACCCCAAATCTCGATGCAATGGAAGACTTAATCAAGTTTTGGCGTTACTATTGGATTGGTATCACACACAATATAGCAAAAGATAGTCATTTAACATTCAAAACCAATCCCAAATTTAGTTATTTAAAACATTTAATCCAAAAGTGTAAATATTAGGCCCAAAACATGATTTAATAAAATAGGTCCCCATAGTTTATCAGTCAAAATGATCCTTGAATCACGCCTTCTTGCCAAGCTTCCACGAATCAAGTATTCGAAACATCTCTCGAATACACGAGAAATCATGCTAAAAGGTCGACTACATTTGGTGAGTTCATAGGTTTAAGTTCAACAAAATCATAGTGGACTTGTAAGAGTTGATTTGCTATGCAAGACCTAGATAGATAAATACCGTTTCACACTAATCCTATCCGGATCTCCAATCATATCCCGCATCCAGGATTACTCGGTCCCATGACTCTAGTCCGGCCTTGTCTTGGCAACCTCTAAACGTTTGCCAACCCGGACTAGGTCGATGTAGAAGTCTATTCTTAGCTAGGCAGCGGTTCAACCTAGTCTAAGGCAACAACTACCGCATCTTATCTAAGCGATCAAGCATATAATCAAATCCAAATAGTTTTAATGGTCCAAAACGGTAGCATGATTCTCACCCCAATATAGTTAAAAGCATTAGATAAAAGTGGGGCTATGAAACTCACCTCAAGCAATCAGCGTGCGAATAAACACTAGCGGAAGATAATGAAATCATGGCACAAAGAACTATCGACTCGACACAACCTATTAATGTAGACCAAACTTAATATATATATTCCTCCAAATCAACATTATCTACCCCAATGTATTCCATTTCTTTATTTCAAAAAATGTCTCGTTTCACCATTTAATCCTAGTGTTTGGTATCCTCATGTGGGTGTATCGACTCAATATGATGCTATGAATGCACTCAAACAACCAATATATAACTCAATGTGACACAATGAGACCTCTAAACGATAAGCTCCGTAGTTCAATAAGTTTCGAAATAAATAGTAGACCTTATCGAATTCGTCAACTCGATAAACTCCTTTATTTATTCGTGTCGCTTATTATCCCATAAATCAATCGTATCCTAAAGAGTCATAAGGATAATTCACCCATTAATAGGGTTACCCAACGTACCTAGCGGGCTCTTATTAGATTCGTCAACCTAATAAGTCCGCTACCAACGTGGATCAACACTATTAACGTTAGGTTATCAAGTAACCCATGCACATAACGTAAGTAAATAAATACTTAACTAATATTAAATGTCCACAATTGACATTTATTGATAAACGT